>VMDR010003035.1:0-79156 GCA_007922815.1 Macrotus californicus | reverse complement strand
GGATTTTAGCCTACTTTAATTTCCCTCCCAGCCCACCTCAATTTCCCATATACTTTAAAACAACCTGGGGTTGAAATTATTTTTTTGATACTACATAACTTCTGTTTCAAGAATATATTTGCATTCAATTTTGCAACCTTACCTTTACCACGAGAACTCACTGAATGATGAAAACAAAAGGTTACCCTGATATAATTCCACATTTTTAAGTATCACTTATTCACATTAATATAGATTTCTTTTTGAATCTAGCTTTTTATTGCTTTTATCTCCTTGACTCACAAGCAGTTCTCTGCTGGTAACCCAGGTTAGAGGGGCGCTCTGCTACTGATGGTTTGAGGTACGTTCTTCATGCCATCTGCAGGTGAGCTACGGAGAGGAAGGGCTCAGCACCAACACAGGGACTGTCAGAGTGTCGCATGTTACTCCATCCAGGAGTCTGAAACTCAGAACGCCCACAGCAACACAGTCCTTTCCTAAGATTTAACACTGGCCATTTTAAGAAATTATTTAAAGTTATGTTTTTATTGTGCTCTTGCTGAATTAACTCTCTTAGCTCTGTATATCTTCGCTTCTCAGTAAAAGCTGCTAGCAGTCTAAAGTCATAACCATTCATTTCACTATTCCCTCAGGGGCAAGAACAGCTTGCTGTTATTAAAATAAAAGGCATGTTATGAAAAGACTGCCTGGCCAGCAGTGTAAATTGATTTTTTGAATAAGTCAAGTCATACACACACACACACACACGCACATATGTAGATCACTAAAGAAGTTTGTTATTCTTGATTTGTCACATAACGAACCCTTTTGGAAAAGAATCATCAGTCATTTTTAAACCTGTTTTATACATGTGAATTTTCTTTTTTAAATTAGTTTATTTTCCAGTTACAGTTGACATACAATATTATATTAGTTTCAGGTGTACAACATAGTGATTAGACATTTGTATACCTTACAACTGGTACCCATCTGACACCATACATTCTTATCACAATATTATTGACTGTAGTCCCTATGCTGTACTTTATGTCTCAGTGGCTATGTTTATAACGGGCAATCTCTACTTCTTAATCCCTTTCACCTTTATCGCCCACCCCCCAAACCCCCCTTCCATCTGGCAACCACCAGTCTGTTCTCTGTATCTGTGAGTTTGTTTCTGTTTTGTTTGCTCATTTATTTTCAAGGTAACTTATCACCAAACCAGTGTGTTCTTCCTCTTTTATAATATGTTACATTTTATGAATGAAAAGCATAGTCATTCCCCAAACAAAAGGAAAAAAAACAATTACATTACATCTTCTCTTGACTAAGTAAGTTTTTACTATCAAGGTAGGGATAACATAGATATTGGCTGAAATCCATGAAGGAAAAAGCGTCCAGAAGGCAGGGCCTTGGAGATGAGGGGTGGGATGGCACATCTTACCCAAGTAATGCAAGAGACAAATATTACAAGTCTTGAAGAGGTACCACAGGCACTGTTATGGAAACTATTTCAAATCAAATGTCTCATGTGTCGAACAAGAAAGCTGGGTGAAAGACAGAAGATAAAATATAGAGCCAAAATGACATTGAGACCAAGAAACTAGGAAAAAGCAAGATGAAGAGTCATAAACAACAGCAGAACAGGAGGTGGGTTTGGAATAGTCAATGAGAAAAGCACAGCACAGGAGCCTATATGCAGAACAGCTCCATTGATTCATGCAAAATATACAAAATTAAGAAATAACTGTTTTGAGACAAAATCATGTATGGGAAATCTTAAATAAATGTAAGTGTGATGGGAATTTTGCCTCCAGTAACAAAATATTAAATAATGACATGTTAGTTATTCCCCTCATAGGGATAATGAGGAAAACTAGACAAAATATATAAAAGTTCAGCTTAAAAATATTGCCACACTAATGAGTGAAGTAAGTGTTACTGTGAGAAGATAGAAATTTGGTCAGAAAATCTAAGCATTTGACACTTATGTTGATAAGGGACCAGCGAGACATACATGGCAAATGTAAGTGGCATACTCGGGGAGTGACCAGTGAAGATATAACTTACGCAGGTGCGGGTAGGACTACAGGAAACCAGTGAGCCATGAGAGAAGAGCTCAGGACTCACAACAAAGGTTCCCAGGTTGCCACAATCAGCGATGACCCTAGAGGGGCAGGCAAAGGAAGTCGTTACAGAACCTAGAGAGACCGCAGGAGTCTGTGGCTTCAACAGAATGTAGCCACTGCTAACTTAGGGGCCAGCAGGGAAGGGACTGAGAGATTAAACCTCCTGATCTCGTATTGCCCCATCTTCGTATCTCCTGGTGGTGCCTCCCATTGTCTAAACCCACCCAATATCCAGAGGAAAAGGAAGCCTACTGATGCCACTTGTAGAGGGTCAGTCTTTAAGAACGCGGGGATAGAAAGGAGGGGAAGTGAGTCTAGAAGGGCAAACACAGAATACAGAGCACAGTAGATCTGGAAGAGGTGATGGACTGAGAGATGGAACAAAACTTGGAACTGCCTCAAAGTGCTAGAAGGACAAAAGTTAGAGTCCAGGACCTGCTGGGGAGCTTGTGATAACTAACTCCCATGTTTTTGGAGTTCTCTCTACAATGGGTGCCTTCTAGAAAGGAAGGTGAAACAGAAGTAAAGCCACTTCTTGCATGTTCTATATGCTAGCTTCGCGTCAGCTGAGTGGCCTTGAAAATCTAAGTCACTGGAATTGAATTAAGTCCCAGAGTGACCATTTTCTAGGCACTGGAAAAAGGAAGGGTAAGTTCCTTCTAGTGTAAAATCACATTACACTAGGCCCCAAGTGACTTCTGTAAACTATTCTTCAAGCCTTAGTTCAGACATGCCCCAGCTGGCAAATGCCAACTTATCATTTAAACCTCAGGGCAACATCACTTTTTCTGTGAAGCTTTCACTGACATTTTATATGGAATTGGTGGCATCTTCCTTTTTCTTCTGACATTCTTTATTCATATCATCATGTAGGAGACACAGGACACTAATCCAAGGATCCTTCTCTTTAGAGCTGCCTCTGTTGAAGAAATCTGATTGCCAATGGACAGCCCTCTCCCAAAGAATGGGCACAAAATATTAGAATTCTATATTCATTATGGCACAATCTAAGCTCTTATAGCAAGGAGAACACAAAACATATAGGTTCCATAAGACAGAAGTTCATTGCTTTCCCATGCCGCAGCGCAGGACTTGTAGACAAGGTCTAAGGGAGTAACTCCATCATCGTCGACCTACCGTCCCCATTCCTGCCTTCCAAGTGCCCACTGCTCTGCCATCATCACGTCTGCAGCCAGCGAGTGGAAGGCAAGAAGTACAAGCACACGAGCTTCATTTACAGGCATTCGGTAGAAGTTGCACAGATCACATCCATTCACAGTTCATTGTCCAGATCTTAGCCAGATGGCCTTAGCTAATCACGGGAGGGCCTCAGGAATTTCGTCATTACCTGGTCAGCATTGTGCCAGTAAATTCTGAGAGGTTCTATCAGAAGTTATCAGTTGGTGCCTCAAACAGGGGACATAAATTTCTTTGTTTTATCTGCATTTTAGGCATGAAGATAAAAGGTTTTATGGAGAAACTGTTGAATTGTTGATCACAGGAAGGTTTCTGGTTACTCTGCTAGTTTAGTCATTTATGGCCTCCTTTATTATTGTTGTTATTGCTGCAGTTTATCCTATAAAGCCAAGCACATATATTATAATAACCCACACATAAATCCTGCTATTTTATGGGACCTCTGAACTCTGGGTCTGCTTGTGTATATTCTTTATTTATATGGATGGGAAAGTAAATTAAGTCAACCTTATTTTTCATTATAATACTATATATCTTGCTTCTTCCCACAAATAAGCCCTCTTCCAAAAATAGTCATCACTTCCCTTTTTTAAAACTGTGTACATAGCTCTAGAATTATCTACAAGTTCTTACCTTAAAATGTTTAGCTGAATCTTAACTTTTTGCAATTTGATTTCATTATAGAAAACGATGCAGTCAACCTGAGCAGGAAAATATTGCAATCAAAGTATGCATTCAATTTGCTAAGCATCAGTTACATTTTCCAAACAGTGCTCTATTGGGCATAACAGTAAAATCTATCAAGCTTTCCATCTGGCCTCAAATTAATAAACATTTGCCTTCGGCCCTCAGCAAGACTGTAGCAATGCTAGGGTTAAGCAACCATAATGAGATACAATCATAAACTGTGGGTGTTTGGCTTGAAGCAATAATATATTCTGGTTTTGTATGGGAGACAGATACCTTCATTTTTCCCACTGGGGGTTCTTCTTTCTGGACTGCTGAGTATGAATTACTTCTAGAGGCCAAACCTGTCCCTCGGTGAATATCTGAGCATGATTGAGAGCTGCCTTACATTAAGAGCATTCTCCAGTGCAAAACTAAACTTAAACTAATAGCCTTTGATGATTCTCTGGATAATCAGAAACTGAGAGCCTGTGTGTCAAAGATGGCCATCTGGTGTCAGAGTGCCACAACTCTGTCTACGCCATATGCGGAAGCAGCTGCCCTACCTACCCTCAACCCCCTACCCACACTTCATGGGTTGGAGGGCAGCAAATGCTTGTGTTGTCAGACAAAAGTTATTAATACAAGAGTTTTTCCAGGTGTTTTCTTGAGCAGCCGACTAAAGAGGATTTGACCTTGACCCTCTAATTCTACTTGTATTTTCCACCCGGAGAGGAGGAGCTTTGGGATGCAGAAAAAGGGTTAAGAGGGAACAGAGAAGCATATGTAGACTCAGGCTAGAAGTCACAGAGGGAATTTTGAAGAAGGAAATATGGGAACAGCTGCAGCATACGAAGGCAGTGTGTGGGATATGAAATTGCAGGTGCTTAAAATTGAGTGGCGATTCTAAAACTCATGAGGCTTAGGAAATAGGAGAATACATATAAAACACTGGAATTGCTTTGAAATTGATTTTGTTGGCTAAAAGTATTGTTGACATTGAGACTGCTCTGGCATTGAATAGGGTAAGTACTAATTTTAAGGCAATATACCTCTTTTTCCTCAGCACCCTGTGTTACAGGATGAAAGAGAAGGATGGACTTTAACATCATAATTTTAAACTCCTGATCCCAGCATTCATCACTTTTTTAAATCACATTTATAGGTAACTAAGAGAACAGAATTAGTTACATTGTGTACGGTGGTGGCATCCATGCTCAATAAGAGCAGTCAGATAGAAAGCAAAGAAGACCAGGAAAGAGCTGGAGGTGCTCCACACTCATGGGTGAAATCAGACATAGCCACAGGACAATTTTACCTTCCTCACATAATCCGGTGAAGCTCTCCAATACTTATGCATTCCCTTAACTGTTCCAGTTTCATTCCTTCACTGTCTCATGTTTGATCTCTGTGGCTCTTTTGAGAAGTCCAAGGACTCATGCAATTTCATCAACATGGAGACAGTATAGCAAAGCAGGGGAGAAGAAACAGAATTCATAATCAAGCAGATCTCAGTTCACATTGTAACTTGACTGTTCACAAGGTCTCTCCAGAAGGTATCCAGCCATGTACTATGAAAAATATTGACATTTATTAAAGAATATACAAGATACAAGAAACATTGTACACAGGACAATGATGCCTCAGTCCCCTTCAAAGTAAGCACCTTGGGACCTCACACAGTTCTCCCAGTCGCCATCAGCTGCCCTATCACATTTTCCTGAATCTCATTGAGGATCTGAAATTGCCTTCCTTTCAAAGGTGATTTTAGCTTTGGGGAAAGTCAGAAGTCACAAGGTGCCAAATCTGGGCTGTTGGGGGGCTCAGACACCTGGGTGACTTGACTGCACAAGATGTGATACATGAGCAGGAGCGTTATTGTAATGAAGCTGCCACACACCAGTTGCTCATAGCTGTGGCCTTCTGAATCATCTGAATAGTTTCCATGGAGGATGTTTAAGCTTAATGCAAAATCTGAGGCAGATTTGTGGCTCTCCTCGCTCAGTCATTTTGAATGTGACGGCCACACAGTACACACGCTCACTCAATGGCATCTACCACCCCCACTGACTAGTACAGTGAAGTCGTCATCGCTCACACATGCGCATTCCAGTCCACTCTCCTTGGCTGCCAGGTCACAGCGATGTTGTGTAAACCATTCTCATAATGTTAATAATGGCTGGACTTTTTCTGGACAGACCTCATACTTCCTTGCACTGACTTGAAATTGAGAAGACGCAGTTTTCTGGTATATAAAGTGGGGATAATAATAGAAACTGCCACATAGGCCTATTTTGAAGATTAAATGAAATAGCAGTTATAAAGCACTTAGTGTGATACCCCACCCATAATAGGTCCTAAATAAATGCTAGCTAGCTGTTTCTATTATCATTAGCACATTATCATGTGGTAGCTCTGTATTTATGTACTGTAATTATGATTGTTATTGTCTTTCTAAATCACCTTCCAACTCTTCTTTCTCTCTGCACCTTTGCTTTCTTCAAGGCCATGTCCTGAACCTAATCCTCTTGGCCAGAATTTGTGCTACTGCATTTTGGTGTGGCCAGAACTCATCTCAACTGCCATCTGAGGCCTTTAAGGCATCATCCCTGATCGTCCATGTCCTGCTCAGCCAAAAGTTTCTCACCTGCATCTCCCTGGTCAACGTGTGGTCTGAACTCACAACTCTTCCCTGATACCACTGAGTCTAGCCTCTATTAGTACAAGTTTAGATTTTAATCAAAACATCTTTTTGTTTCATTTAACCCTGCATTTGGACCCCCCAAAAAGGAAAAAGTAATCAAATGTTAACTTTAGTCATATAATTTCTAAGGACTTCTGAGGAGAAAGAAACAGGAATTTTCCCTTAAGTCTGAAATATTTTAATGAAGCATAAAATTTTAAAAGAAGAACTTTTAGAGAAGAATTTTAGAGGAATTATTCTTCTTCAAAAAATTAAAGACAGAACTGCCTTTTGACCCAGCAGTTCCCCTGCTTAGAATATTCCCAAAGAGTCCCAAAACACCAATTCAAAAGAACTTATGCACCCATAGGTTCACAGCAGTGCTGTTTACCAGAGCCAAGTGTTGGAACCAGAGACATGGAAATATGAACCAGACTGACAGCGATCAGAAGGGAAAGGGAGGGGGATGAAGGTACAAATGAGGGAAAGGGATTAGTCAAAGAACATGTATGAACAACCTGTAGATGCGGACCACGGTACAGGGATGGACTGTGGGAACAGGGGTGGGCTGAATGGAAAAGGGCAAAGGGGGGAAACTGGGACAACTGTAATAGAGTAACAATACAAAAAGTTATTTAACTATTTTTTAACCATTAAACAATTCTATTATCAAAAAAAAAGAATTATTCCTATCACTTAACCACAATTATTCCCCCTCTACTGAGAAAGAAGAAACACACTAGATAAAAAGAGAGAGCAGAAAACTAAAGATGGAACCGCCTTTTGACCCAGCAATTCCACTGCTGGGATTATACCCTAAGAGCCCTGAAACACCAATCCAAAGAACCTATGCACCCCAATGTTCATAGCAGCACAATTTACCATAGCCAAGTGCTGGAAGCAACCTAAGTGCCCATCAGTCAATGAGTGGATCAAAAAACTGTGGTACATTTACACAATGGAATTCTATGCAGCAGAGAGAAAGAAGGAGATCCTACCCTTTGCAACAGCATGGATGGAACTAGAGAGCATTATGCTAAGTGAAATAAGCTGGGCAGTGAGGGACAAATACTATATGATCTCACCTGTAAGTGGAACCTGATCAACAAAACAAACAAGCAAGCAATGTAGAAACAGAGACATTGAAATAAAGAACAAACTGACAGTGCCCAGAGGGGAGGTGAGAGGGGATAATGGGGGAAAAAGGTGGAAGGGTTTTGAGGAACATCTATAAAGGACACACGGACAAAACCAAGGGGGTGGTGGATCAGGGGTGGGAGATGGGGATGGCTGGGGTGGGGGGGAGTGGTGGAGTGAAAATGAAGACCACTGAACTTGAACAACAATTTTTAAAAGTTAAAAAAATAAAAATGCAGAGGAGGAAAAAAGAACAATAAAGCAAATAAATCTCAAATTCTCACAATTGTCTATCCTCAAAGAAATCTTGTGCAATCAGTTGTACCATCCCCATTGCACAGGGGAGGAAACCAATGTTGAAGGGGAGGAGGTGACTAAGCCACCTGACTAGGAAGTGTCCAGGCTGGCATAGAAGCCCCAGGTGTCTTCAAAGATCATTATAGTACAAAACTTCATACCCAGCAGCAGACCCAACACTGTGATAGGGGTTTTTTCCCCACATGCTTCCTCACTCCCTTGTCATACTCACTGAATGTCCATAGCAACCCAATAACCACACAGAGAAAGTCACATTTATTGGCTAATACTTGCAGATTGAGCCATTGATTAACTCCCTAGTGTGCCAACAACTTGCACAGTGAGTCCACATGAAAGCCGGGTGTTCTGAGTCACGGCTCAACTCAATTCTATTACTTGACTCCCAGAGACTTTTTAAAATCATGTTATTGGAATTGCAATGATGAGAAAACAAGTTATACAGAAGGGCCTGCTGAGAGGGCAGCTGGAGAGTATCCTGAGCAATTGTAGATCAGCAGCATTTCTTCCTATTTCATCTTTAGAATCAAAGCAGTTTCGAAGTTTAGAGGAAAATCACCAGTGGGTGAGTGAGAATGTCTCCAAGTTCCACTGTGTCATGTAATTCAGCCACCTCACACCTGCTTTTATGCCCATTACTAGCAAATTCCACTCTGAACCAGTACCATTAGAACAGATAAGAGGATGCAACTGGAAGATTTTGTTTTTAGCACACCTGTTTTATCAAATTATCTTAACATGTTTGCCTGCCCATGTTTTCAATAGCATCATTCCCTTACTTTTCAACAGACAAGGACCTCTGATGTGAGGGAGACATTAGTGCTGCCCACCCAGCCTCCTCTTTCCAGGTCTATAAGGATATTGTTCTTCTGTACGCTCTTTCGGTTAGTCCTAGCATGTGGTTAGCCCATTGCATGTGGTTTGGCCATGCAATGTGTGCAGACAGGAAGTGCGTCACTTCCAGCCAGAGCTTTGAACTGTATTTGATTGAATCTCCAACTCAGCTTCTTTCCCCTGATGCAGTGATTAGGGGCATGTGTTGACATGGAATCACTAAGCCTGGAATGCAGAGCTAGCACATGGATATCAGTCCCTTCGAGAATCACCTAAAACCACAGGAGACATACAGTGATCAAGAATGAAACTTCTGTGGTGCAGTCACTGAGATTTCCAGGTAGTTCACGTGCACAAAAATGTAAAACAGCCTGCACTGATACGAGGTGTTGCCTCAGTTCTGTTTGCCTTTGGCTGAGAAAGGCAGAAAATTCCACTGCGTTGGCTTAAACAAGTAAGAAGTCTATTTGGCCCACATCCTAGGAAGACCCAAGGAAGGCGGTCACAATCAGAAGGACAGTTCACTGGGATCTTCCATGGCCCAGCCTCCTTCCATCTTCCTCCTCTGCATCTCCAGTGTGGCCTTTATCAGAGTGTCATGTGGCTCCTGCTCCTATAGGCATCATGTTCATGATCCAAGTAGGAAGGAGAGGCAAGGCTTAGTCTTTTCGTGGAAAAGGAAACCCTCCTCAGAGGTTTTTGCCTTTGACTCATTGGCTGGAAATGTGTGACACAGAAGAAAAGGGAAAGGAGGCTTGGGGGTGGAGGGGGGACCCAACCCACAGTTTCTGTCACTATGTGACTGTGAACACTGTTGGGCCTTTTCAAGTAGTGCCTAAATGCAGATTGTTTTAATAGAGCTAATAGCTCCCCAAATCAAATTTCAGATGCTATATGAAGGAAGATACTTGACACAATAATAAATGTTATGTTATAGCAAAATATATACATACCTTCTATTTTTGCATGGCTCGCTATGCATCCATTATCCTAGGCTCAAGGAACAGTATCACAGAATCACACAGATATAGAATATAAAGACTTTTTGGATATTCTAGTCATATACAATAAAATCACAAGTGGTAAAAACAGGCCTTTTGCCACTGCAACTATACACATTATACTTATTTACACCAAGTATGAGTCTTGGCTTCATACCCTTCATGTGAGTGAAAGTTCTGAATAAGACAACCATCTGATGCTCTAGTCTCTTATCTAAACTGCTATAGTATTTTCATATAACCTATGAATACATCACCCTGTATGCTTCACATCATCTGAATTACTTATAGTACAACCTAAATGCTACATAAACAATTGGTATACTGTATCATATACAGAATAGTGACAAGAGACAACCATCCTCGGCTTAACTACATAGTACGTGTCAGCAACAATGTAACATTTGCTTCTCCAGTGTTTTCAATCTGCAGTTGGTTGAATCTGAGGAACCATCAGATGCAGAGGATTTATGGAACAGATTCAACAACGTGTATTAAGTGCCAGGCAGGCATTGTTCTAAGTGATTTGCCTATACTTATACTAACTCACTCAGTCTTCCCAACACCTCGGACCAAGTGTTTATGGGTAGGATTAATCAGCCCAATCCCATGTCTGAGAACGAGGGAATTTTTATTTCCCGAAGGGAAATTAGGACTCCGAGTAATAGATGCTCAGCCTGAGGAACGTCACCGAGACCGAGCCCATGTCTTCTGTCTCAGACTCACAAGCCCTCACTACAACCTGGAACCTGCTTCCCAGCAGAAAAACATACGTGATGAATCACTAATACATTTGTGTTGTTTCTCATTCGAACAATAACTATTTCATTCAACTAACATTTATTGAGCAAAATTACTATTGCTTTTTTTACATAGGTGAGGAAATCATGCCCGAAAGGTGTTTCTCACATGGGGCAGAGAGGCTTTTAGAAGAAATTCCTCAGTTTGCTGGATGCCTTGTCTTTTCTCCATGCAGTTTCTCTGAAGTGACTCCACTTCAGGCTCAGGGGTCTGTGGGACGTAATGCCCACAGATGTGGCACTGATGTTTGGCAAAGGTGTTAGGGAAAAACCACCACAACTGGAGACTCATTTTCAGGCAAACATTGGGTTCCCTTCAGCTTCAGGGACAAGAGCCTCCCAAATTGTAGCTGAAGGTGCAGCAGTTTCAGAGACTTCCTCTTAGCGTTTCCAGGACAAGCAGCCCTTCCTGTGAAGAGTGTTTGTGGTCTATTGCCACCTGCCATACCAGCCGCGGAGGGGTCGGGAGGAGGGGTCCTCCAGGCTCAAGCCATGAGCATGAAGATGTGGTCCTATGCCCTCTCTCTCATCAACTTTATACACCTTTTAAAATTCTCTTTCCCAGTAAGGAAAAGTACAGTGGGACAAGAAGAAGCAGGGCTGGGGGAAACAAAGCCCATTAAACGTCTCACCTCTTTCTTTTATTTTTAGACCCTGTTCTTCCAACACTTCAGCATCATATGCCTAACACGTAGCAGGCCCTGTTCTGCCCTGGTGAACAAAATATACATGCAGATTCCTGTCCCTGTGGAATCTACATTCCAGTGGACTTTGTATTCTAGTGATATGTGAGGAGACAGGCTGAGATAAAGAAAATAACTGAAAAGCTTCATTAGGACTTGCATAAAGTCAGACTCAAACTGTCAGCGATGAGTCTTCTCTGTCCACACACCAACCACCATCAGCGCCATGATGTTCTAAGATGGAAACAGTGCATCACAGGTGCCAATGTGAAGGTGTGCCTTCAATGTCAGAAATTTCAAATTTGGGCAAAGAAAAAATTGGGAAGAAGGAGGCTTTTCAGTCAATACTACTCTAACTCAAGAATTAGGTAAAAAATAGTCCAAAGTCAGTACATCAGACAGGAAGAGTTTTGGAGGAGCAAAAGACCATGTCAGAGACTGTTGGAAAGACGTCACCCAGGGAAGGAAAGCTGAATGCTGAATCACATCATGTAAAAGTAACACTGATGGATTAGATTGCGGGGAAGTTCTGGCTCGCTGTTGACGCTCCCTAACAGCCTCTGTCTAGACCTGGAGGGCTGATCGATTGTCCAGACCCTGTCAGAATCCTATTCTTATTTGGAGCAGATGCCTCATTATACATGGTAATTCATTTAGCATGATCAGTGAAGGAATTAACCAGATAACTCATGGAATGTGTAATGAGCTCAGGAGCTCTCACCTATAATGCCTACAAATACGACATCAAATCGGGGTACCAGTTTGCTAGTGATCATGTGCTATCAATCACAAAGGACACATTTCCCAGATCTTAGTAATAGAAGATGAAAGAACCCTTTGATTTCCATGAAACCGTGGTTCACTAAACACAGGCTCAGAGTCCCTGCAGCCACTCAGCAGTGCCGTGTCTCACTACAGTCACCATGGTCATCCCGTCATTCTCGTTGTCATCATTGCCAGCAGTCACTGTCTCCAAAAACTCAGTGGTGAGCTCTGTCATTTGATAACACGTATCAGCATCAAAATGATCTTTTAGTCTCTGATAACATTTTATTTTTTTTTAAATGTCCATTTTTATTGTACTTTTTCCTTACCATTTACCTCCCCTGGGCCCTCTCCCCCGCCCCCACTCCTGCAGTCACCATGCTGCTGTCCCTGTTCACCAGTTCTCTCTCTTTTCTGCTTCACTCCCCCTCCCCCCAACCTCCCCCAGAGTTGCCAGCCTGCTCACTACTTAGGAGTCGGATTTTATTTGACTTGTAGATAATTTGCAACTGTTTTAATGATGAAAAAGAATCATATCTCATCAACAACTTGAAAAACATGGTTTTGTTGAGTCTGAAGAAGAGAAAAAGAAATGAAGACTCAACAACTATTCAGTGATTACGTAAGTAATCTAAGAAGAAAACAAGAAGGTGGGAAACAGAGGAAGAAATATCATGCTTATTACCCCGAGCACGCCAGCGCTCCCGTGCAAGCCCTTCCTAGTTCTCACATGAGGATTCCCCATGGACGGCTGCGTGCAGTGTGCCTGGGACATGCAGACCCAAACCTCATCCCCTAGTCACTTCATCACCTTCACAGTAGGCCACACTGTGTGTTATTCAGCAGCAGCTTTGTTAGTAAATTCTAATTTTTCGTAGTTACTTACAATTGTGTCATTTAACAAAAATACTTTGCAGATATAGTCTATCATTTGAATTTTTTAGGAGATGCCAGCAAAACTCCTTACAAGAACAAATTTGTGGTTTCAAATTCATTCCAACAAATATTTTTCCCAAACGTCTATGCTAATATACAGTGCCTCCAACAATGATTAGAATGCTGATTTCACTGCATATTTGTTAAGAGTTATCATATCACTATTTAAACATTTTTGCTAATTAACAAGAGAAAAGTAGCGGCTCTTTATTCTAAAATGCATGTCTTTGCTATTAGTGAAAATAAATATTTCCCCATATGGCTATCAGTTGCAGTTGTTCCTTTTTAAAAATTGAGATAGAATTCAGATATAGCATTGTATGAGTTTAGTTTACAATGTATTGGTTTTTGATATATTTGTACACTGCAATATGATTACCGCCTTCACAGTAGCTGTCACGTCATCATGCCCAGTAATTATCATCTCTTTTCTGCAGTCAGAACCTTTCATGAACCTTCCCCTTCAGCACCTTACCCACTGACCTGCGCCATCCCTAGCAGTTTTACCTCAGCCATTCATGCAGGCTCTTTTTCTAAAGACAGTGTTTTCCTGACCATAGACACTTGGAAACATTTTCCTCAGTTTGATGCTTGCCTTTTTGGTTTTTTTTGTTTTGCTTTAACATTCAAATGATTTAGTTCTACTGTCATGCAAATCTCTGTATTGCAGTGTTTGGTTTTTTGTTTCATTTTGTTTTGTTGGGTGCTTTTTGTTTGTTTGCCATTACCAAGCTTAGAAATCTAGGGCCTCTGCAGAGGTTTAATAAATATTAATTTGTTCTTTTCTTCACGTTTCCGTAAAGTATAATTTTAAAGTCTACCTGCTTGATCAAGTACAGCTTACAGTGCGGCGGTGCGAGTCTCTCTCAGGTCTCATCCCATCACCTCCGCTCGCTTTCTCTGCCCCAGGCTTTCTCCCAAGTTTCTCTCTCTTCTTCTTGCTCTGTCCGCCCCTTAAATGTTGGCACTTCTCAGAGACCTGCCCTGGAGCTCCTCTCTTTTTCTGTGTTCCCGGGGCAGTCTCACCCGAGCACATTCCTTCAGTTACTCCCAGTCAAACTTTGACCTCCACTTCTGTATCTGCACAGCCAGCTGTCTGTGCCAGAAACCCAGACACGACCTTTGACTCCTTTCCTGCACACATCCTTGACAGTCGAGTTCTGTGGGTTCTACCTCCTTATTCAGCGCCTCCTCCTGTGTCTCCTTTCCACCCCCACACCATTTTCATAGTGCTGGCTTTGTCAGTACAGTCGCCTCCTTTCCAGTCTTCTTGCCTCCATCTTGTCCCTTCTGAGACCTCCCCTTCCCATCCACAGCCAATCTTATCATCAGGCACATCCCATGCTGTCACCTTCCTGTCCAAAGCTGAATGTTCATCAGCAGACCGAAGAATAATTATTACCAAATTACAATACAGCCATGCAAGGGAGGCAGCTAACTGAGACTGAGATGAGGGCCCAGACACAAGTGAAAGGGTTGATGGTAACTGTGGGTAAAAAAGAAGTCAGACGGAGGGAAAGCAAGGAATTAGTCACAGAGGAAGCTCTCAGGATAGGTTCTTCTGTCTCACATGGATTTAGGGCCTTGCTCTGTGCCAGGCATTTTACCTAAAATTACCTATTTATTCTTCACAACAGTCAGTGAAGTAGGTACTGTTATTAGTTCCACCATAGAGAAGAGGAAACTTTTGGAACAGGTTATCAAAGAATGTGCCTTTAGTCACACTGCCAAGGAGTGGGAGAGCCAGGTATTCTAATTCCAAGGTCCATGCTCTTAGCCATTAATAAAAACTGCCTCTTTAAGGGTGGGGTGGGGGTGGGGTGGAAGATGAGGGGAGAGGGAGAGAGATTGAAGATTGACAGAGATATGATATTAAGTATCCTGGTTGGGTGGGCCATGAGACCGACAATGAAGAATCCTGTGTTATGATCCTATACATAGGATTATAAAGTGTTAACTTTGGAATAGTGGCTAAAATCTACATACCTAAATTTCAACATTGGCAAAATGAAGTAATTGGCACTTTCTCTTCTAATCTCACATCAGTGAAAAATCATTGTATACCTTTAAGGCATTACTAAAATTAAGTGCTACCAGACCAACTAGCATGGGTGTCCAGGATGAGAGAAATTCATCATCTTTACAAACATTTCAAATATTGTCCCATCTCCAACTATGTGGGGGAAGCTTCATTTCCAGAGCCCATGAGCTCTGCCATTGTTAGCATCTTATGTAATGTTGCTCAAATGTGGAGCCTGCTGCCCTTCTTCCCCCTGTTTCAGACCTACTGGAGAAGTTCTCGAAGCTTCTGACTCTCATTGTCAAATACTCTACCCAACATTAAAAAAAAAGAAGTTTGGGGGACTACAGTACCAGTTCCTAAAAGCAAGGACAAGCATCTCAAAAAAAAGTTCTTTTAATTGACATTTTTTTAATCCTTACCTGAGAATATGTTTATTGATTTTAGAGAGAGGAAGAGAGAGAGAGACAGAGAAAAACACTGATGTGAGAGAGAAACATCAGTTGGCTGCCTCCTATTTGCACCTGACCGGGGATTGAATCCACAACCTTTTAGAGTACAGGGCGATGCTCCAACCAACCAAGCCACCAGGCCAGGGCTCTACCTGGCGCCATTGTTCATCCAGTTTAAGGTTGGATCTGGACCCTACTGGAAACAAATGCTGTCCGTGATTTATTCTGAGGATGGAATATAGAGGACCTCTGTCTCCAAGGGCATCAATTTAATGCAATTTGCCTCTGAAACATTAAACATGCTTCTTTTAATTGAAAGAAAAGTTTGTTGAGAAACTTAGTTTAGTGACAAAGTTAAAGGTGTGAGGATTTTCTTTCCTTCAGAAAGGTATTTTTTAACTAAATTGACATTCCATCGCCTACACTGTTTCTACACTAATCCCTTATTAACTAAGATCTCTTCAATCCAAGAAGAAAAAGTCTAAATCATCAGCCACAAGAAAAACAAGAAATTCACATATTATATGTGAAGCCATATTTTTGCTGGTTCCTTTGCCTCAGTATTTTAAATGATTGCTAAGTGATTCAGGGCTTCTCTCTCTAAACTTAATTGCTGGAAAGAACTGCAACATAGGCTGTGGCTCAGGACACTGTATCAGCCTTTGGAGAGAAGAGAATTATAGATTTGGCAGTTTCTCCTCCCTTTTGGGGATCCATGTGTAGATCCATGGAATATTACTATCACCTACCCCTCTATCCTGTGAGACTTTTGCTTTCCATTGAGTGCCATATGCAAAAGAGGCCAGAGCAATTTGCAGAAAGGTGATGTCAACAATCTAAAAAGAAAATATCATAAAACAATTGAATGAAAATGAGTGCCTTATATAATGGATCAATATGAATTATAAAAACAAAATAAATCTGCGCATCTTGGACAAGAAGTTGCAATGTTTTAAGAGATGAGAACATAATTTTTCACCCTAAAACCAATATATAATTCAGTTCTTAAAAGTGCAAGGGAAAAAATACAAGGAACAAGTTTTAGTGACATTGACCTGTCTTTAAGGATGAAGTGATGAACAGAGAGGGAGGAAATGAGCCTTTGGAAATCTGTTTGCCTTTATCGACGTTCAAACCCATTTTAAAGAAACTGCCCAGCATGCCCAATCCGAGTGCCTTAGCTACCTGAGACCAGGCAGGCAGAAGAGTATCTGCACAAGGTTCCAATTGATGGGAGGTGGTTGCCCGTGGAGCTGGGTTGACAAGAATTACAAAGCTAAGCCTGCTTCCCAGGGAAAGACCACTGGGGTCAACTAGTGGTATCTGCCATAGATATTTAGAGTTGGGGGAGGGGGTGATAGAAAACATGCAAAATATGTGCCCATCTTAAATGTCAAGGCATGTGTGTGGAACATGAGTGGGATGTGTGAACATTCTCGTGCATGTCTCCTGGTTCACCTCAGGATGTCATCACTGGGTTGTAGACAGTGCAGATATTCAACTTTACAACAGAACACCAAAGTGCTTGTCTAGTTTGCATTTCCACTCACAATGACAACTCTCCAACATCCCATAGCTGTAAGTGATGGAGATAGATGTGGATACAGGCACATTGCCTCCAGAACGTTCTCTGCTTACAAATGGATTAACCACGGACAGATTATATGTTTACCACACAAGGCCCAAGGAAAAGAAACTTGCTGAAGAGGTGTTGAGCAGACTTTAGGATGTAATAGAAGTCCGAATGAAGTTCTAATGGCAATAGACAGAAAAATTTTTACCAAAATTGAGGTTTATGTCTAAAGATTAGCACAGAAAGAACAAGAAGGGAAATATCGAGCTAAACATCCAGTTAGTTGAATGAACCTAGCTTTAGAGAACAAATTATATACTTTGTGTGCACACAGTAAGTACCAGTTTCCATGTTAAAGGTTCAATAAAGGGGACTTGGCGTGCTTGAGTATTCTGTGGGTAACGTGAAGTTCAGTAGTCCTCAGGAGAGAAGGTAAAGCATGTTTTCAGAATCCTGCTCCAGGAGAACGTTTCTGACCCATTGGCTGGGTAGGGAGCTGGCCCCCATGGGAAGACATACTGACTGGGTAGGCTGTAGTGTGGAGCCACGTCTGTTTAGACTTATTACATACAGTTTTCATCTAGGTCTGCAGTTAGCAAGTGGGGTGGGAACATCTAAAAATGTTTTAACCTGAAATAATAACAGACAAGAATGAGAAAGTTATAAGTTAAGTTAATTGCCTCTAGTTTATACCTTATATTGATAAATATTGACCTCTATGTACTCAAGTAGGACTTTAGCATCTCTTGACATTGGAATAAAAATAAAAGCAAAGATTTCCCAACACACACAGAATGTGCAGCATTTTCTAAGTTTCTTCTTCTGTGTTGGTTTGCTTTCTTAAATGTCGTAACATGGGATATAAAATAAAAAGAATTAGAACTAAAGTGTATTCACTTCTCAGATACATTGATTCTTGCATCTTAAAATGAGTTCCAAGTTTTGAAAAGAAATCGCCACTCTTTCTTTATCTTGATCTTAGAGCAACTTTTTTAAATCTGTTATCTCACTGAATTTATTTTATTTCAATTTTTAACTTTAATGTAACTTAGATTTATATTTGAATTTGATTTTTATAAAATATGCTAGAATTCTTAACCTCTTGCATAGTTTGTCAGTTTTGAGAGTACAAAAATTGCAACAAATCCTTAGTAAATTCTCCTTAAAAGGTAATGTCAGACTGATGGCTACTATTTAAAGATACGTTTCAAAAGTAGCATCCATAATTCCGCTGACTTTTATGGTATCATATTCCCTTGATGTTCAGCCAATAACATATTGTTTGGTTCAGGGTTGCATTTGTATTGCTTTAAATGGCATCATTTGGTTTCTCTATTTAAGCTAGCATCAACAGCTCTTATAGCCCCACAACGACTCCTGTATCCTGTATTGTGTGTGTGTGTGTGTGTGTGTGTGTGTGTGTGTGTGTAAGGATATAAGTCACCTCTTTCATGTTTCAAGTCACTGTTGAAGACAGAGCAGTTATTATCCCCATGTTTAAGTCACCAACGAGACCCCAAATGTGGGGGCAGGGCTCCTGCAGGCTGTGAAGTGGGTCCTGGGTCCTAGCCTGTCCAATGCCCACCTCCCGTTCAGGAATTGCAATTCTACCTCCCCCTCTCCCACTGCTTTCGCACAGATTAATCTGCCCCGACCCTTTTGTGTCTGCAGTGTCATTCAGCTTGGGTTTCACAGGATAGGTTCATTCAAATGCTTTAATCAGTGAAGTGCCTTCCCACACATCCCTTGACCACGGCCCCAGTGCCACCAGCCACACAATATATTCTCATCTGTCACAGAGAGCAAAGAAGGATAGGAAGAAATTATGAGTAAATCCAAAGTGCAGACCTATTCAGTCATTTGCATTCTGATTCCAAGGGCACTGTACTCGGGAGCTGATGGTGAATGAGGTAGGGTGCCTGTGCACATGTGCCGTTTATCACTCATTAGGGAACACCTCGGTCGCAACTGTCACCACAAAAGGTTTCGGTGTGAGAATGTGCAGTCCTGTGCAGGCTCCCTCCCCAACCTCGCAGGGAGTCCTATGCTATGATTCTCAGCCAATAAGAGTTGCTTACCAAAGCAAGCCACATTCTAAAATGTGTAAATGTTCCTTTAAACTGGGCAAATAGCCCAGGAATAAAGCTTCTCTGACCTCTTACAACTAACGTTACCACCATTAGCTCTTCTCTTCAATTATTCAGGCTTCCCCCAAGCCTGGACTGGATTCCTGATGACAGGAATGGGGAACACACTCATTAATCACTTTATTGTCATTGAACTCTGGCAGGGGGAGAAAAGGATGCTACTACCAAATATGGAATACCTTCTCTCTCCTCCTGATAAACAGAAAACTCTGCAATGAACATGTTATCTCGTTATGGGAAATTCCTTCTTTAATTGTCTTGACAAGAAACATATAACACTGGTGATATGAATCTGAATATCATAGACATACAATACTGAAGACCTAAATAGATACTAAATTAGAATAAATGCTTTCTAAAAATAACTATGTAATCATAAACTCTCAGTTATGCTAATAATTTCCATGTCATAGAACACTAAAGCGGTGTCCCACCCACGGCCTATGGGCTGCAGGCGGCCCAGGATGGCTACGAATGCAGCCAAACAGAAAATTAGAAATTTACTTAAAACACTTTTTTTGTGCTCATCAGTTTTTGTTAGTGTTTGTGTACTTAATGTGTGGCCCAAGACAACTCTTCTTCTTCCAGTGTGGCCCAGAGATGCCAAAAGTTTGGACACCCCTGGGGGAAGTATTTGGTACATGAAGGTGGATACTGGTTTGTATCACTTATGTACGTGAAAACGACCGATTCATGCATGTGTATACACACAAGGAAAGAGTTTTGTCTCCCTACATGTGTTTGCAAAGCATGTCATGCTGGGTCACAGCTTTCAAGGGTTTCTAGAAGATTGTCATTGCACACAAGGCCAACATCACCACATTTAACGTATTTTAGAACCAAAAGTTCTGGTAAGAGCCATCCAGTCCCATGTCTTCATTTCATAAATGAGGAGGTTGAAGCTCAGAAAATTATTATTCGAGAGCTGGAAGTCCTTCCCGCCCCTTGCTCCCAGGAAGGATTATTTCCTAACCCTTTGTCTCAGTCCATCCTGCTTAATGTGAGGTCTCACGGGGCAAGGAGGGGAGGCAGGCAGTGCGCCCAGATCACTCTTTCAGACTCTGCTCCACTGCACTTTCGGTTTAATGATGAGCATTACCTCATTTTTCAGCTGAGAGAGCAGAGTTAGAAAAGTTAATTAGGGGCAGACCAGTGAGTTAGAGTTAGGCAGAGTAGGGATTGGCATCCAAGCTCCCTGACATCTAACGTCCAAAGCGAGCAATATTGTCTGCTTTAGATTTAGATGGCTAAGATTTAACTCCACTTCTTTTCTTTTATTCAGAAAAACAAAACGTTTCTTTTTTGGTGTACCTGTCAACATGACTGTGTTTGCCTTCCTGCAGCTCAAAGATGAGGGCTAAGTGAGCAGGGGAGAGGCATGAGTCTGAACACACTACTTGGACCACTCTCCCAGACGTCCTATTCACGGTCTCCGTGACGGTCTCTGAGAGTCGGTCTGGGGCCATGTGCTTAATGGAAGGATCATTCTAGAACTTGGCCAATTATCCAGTATAACCAATCCATCTATCACCATCTCTCATCTCTACAAAATAGCATAGTAAAAATCAAACAATACTTGTGGTTTTCAACATAATTGGCCCGTGGATGAGAAGTGTCAGCTCATCAATTTAGTACAGTGAGGATGGCCTGAGGGAGGTCAGCCCTGCCCGCTGGGCCACACAGCGAAGTCAGTGTGTGTGTGGGGGGGGGTAAGCTAGACCATCACCTGCTGTTTAACAGGCACTGTTGCTCTGCACGTTGTTTCTTCTTTTGTCCTTCCTTCATCCACCCTTCCTTCCCATTTTTATCTTTTATGGCTTTTCTGAGAAGAAAAGGAGACTGCACACAGTATTCTCTTTCACAAAGCAGAGAAACCAAATCTATTCTGTAAATTAGCCTATCATGTTACCTAAGTTAATAACTTCCCACAGATTGACAAACCTGGGAATATAGTTTGAGTCCCGATTCTACCCCAAATAAGAATAAGCTGGGTTACTTTGGCTAAGTCACTTGACCTCTCTGAGCCTATTTTTGTTACCTGTAAAACTGACATCCTCAACCAGAATAATTTAAAAATACAAAAAAAAAAAAAAAAGACCATATGTGACGGTGCTTTAGTAAATTAAGTTCCATATAAAAATGATTTTTAACACTATCAGATTTTAATTAGTTTCTAACCTTGTTCTACTTGAAAAGATAGAACCCATGACAATTGCCATAGATTGCACTATAATATTTGTATATTCAAATTTTTGCAATAGTATAACTTATGATAGGAAGTTCTGGCCAAAGTCACAAGAAATGATTTCAGTATTTGATACCTGAAACATGTTAATAAAATAAATCACTGTAGCCTGCAACTCAATTCCCATCTTCGCTGATTGCTTTGACACAGAGTTGCTGTTACTATGGAAAGAAGATCTGTTTGCTGAATTGAAGATTAGGGGGGAAATGGGCCCAAGTGTAAATTGTATTTATAAAGTTTATCTACCATCAAAACCTGTCTAAACTTCAACTAAAATGTGTAACACTTTAGTTGCTCCATCTCAGCAGCACTCCAGCCCCGAATTGGGCATTCTTATCTTCGTGTGTCTTATCTGATCCATGTTCTACTCCCTGCTGTCCGATCTTTCTGAGCTAAAAGACTCTGGCCCAGGGCTGTCACCATAAGTGAGCCCAGACATTTCTCAAGTCATTAAAGTGCCTTTACTATGTGAGGCATCATCAAGTGATAGCAACATTTGAAAAAGTGTGGTAAGAGACGTGGTGAAGGTGAAAGTGTGGTTTGTGAAGAGGAGAAGCATTGTTTGTGTTAAATAAAGCTCTCCATATTTTTTTAGTGACCTTCAATGACTCTCCCTTGCTCTCATGATAAAGTTCAAACCCCTGCACAAAGTATGATTCACTTGACAAGTAATTGCAGAATACATACTCAGTGCCAGGAAGTGGAGAGACCACAGCAAACCCGAAGCTTCTAGACCTTTTCCTCCACCTTTCCTGCTTCTCGCCCAACATAAAAATTCCATGCATCTCTGAAGTCCCACAAGAGTCCACTAATCCTTCTGCTTCCTTACCTTTGAAATCTTTCTCATCTTTAAAGGCTTAGGTCAGCACTGCCTTCATAAAGCCTTGGCTAATCCATGAGGCCAACTTCCAAAGCACTTGATTATACCTCTGTCTTACTCCATGAGGACTACAACAAAAATACCGTAGACTGGGTGGCTTACAAATAAATTTATCTCTCACAATTTTGGAGGCTGCGAACTCCAAGATCATGGAGCTGGCAAATTTAGTGTCCGGTGAGGACCCATATTTGGCCATCTTCTCTCGGTGTCCTCACAATGCAGAGGCAAAAGGGGACTCTCTGGAGCATTTTTAATAAGGGCACTAATCCCACTCATGAGGACTCCACCCTTCCAAAGGCCTCATCACCTAAAACCATTGCCTAACTGGGGGTTAGGTATCAACATGTGACTTTGGGGTGGACCTCAACCTTCTGTCTAGAGCAACCTCTAGGACCAATTAATTTATAATCAGTTAATAAACATTAATTTATTGAAAGCATGTCACAAATGGAGGGAAAGTACACTTTGGAGACATGCTTACAGAGGATCCATCACTAAGCTCCTTCTTTCCCAGCCCTGGTCCTGCTAGGGAGGGATTACAGCCCTGAGGTTTGCCAGCTGAGTCAGCAAAGCAGAGCCCACAGCCCCGCTGACATTGGAGGTAGAGGAATAAGGGAAGACAAAGTGGTGACACCCAGTTCTGCTCACAATCAGTTATGAAGCCAGATGTACAGAATAAATATCTCATCAATGAATGGGTGTCAATTTCTGAAAAACTTTACACAGAAGGCAGTCTCACTACAGTGGACATCACTCCTTAGACATGGCACCAAGAGGCAGCCTCTGCTCAGTGGTGATTGCTCAGGTGCATTTGTTGCCTTTGTCCTTTTGTGGCCAAAGGGAAACCCTGTCCTGGAGCCTTAGCTAATCATCAGCTTGAACCTAGAGCCCAAGGAGAAAGCCGGCCATTAAAAAGGTGTAACCTGCATTGGAGACTCGGATTTATTATGCCTCTTCAACTTTCTCTTGAGCGAAATCTAGATATAAATAATTTAAATTAATATTTAAAAGGCATATTCTTAAATCTTGTCGAAAGTCTCAATTTTTCTCTATTACTTCCTTATGTTTATAAGAAGCAGCTACCCTGGACCCTGGGAATTGGGAGCTCATGGCACATTTTAATTAATTATTACTCACTAGGACTCCTCACAAGAGGTAGTTGGTAGGGTTGTTGATTTTTTTTAATTCATTCATTTCTCATTTTCAATTGTAGTGGGAAAAGTGCTTACAAAAATTGCTGGTGAATCAGAAACTGCACATTCTCTGGTAACATCAGTAAGAAGCCAAGTCCTGAGCGAATGCTACCATTGGCAAAATCATTGCTGTGAAAGAGCCCAAACGACGGTTATGTGTTTTCACTTTGCCCTCTATCTGGTGAGAAATTGCTCTCAGTAACAGGCGGGGCTGTCTGCCCAGCGTGTAGCCCACTGACAAATTTCACCTTGCCTCTTTGTCCAAGAAGTACATTAAGCAGGCTAGGCAGCTCTCGGGTTCTATTTTATAATGGGAAGAGGGAAATTTTGCAGAACTTCCAGGCAAGTTGGGGCAGGAGAGAATCTCTTGAAGCCATAGCCTTTAACCTAGACAAGGATCCTCTCTCTTCTGACATCTTCAGCCCCGTAATTGCATTCCAAAAGAGAACAGAGGTTTCAGTTATGGTTCATAAGGAGTCGACAAAACAGAACCAATTGATTAAAGCAGAAAAGGGATGTATTACAGATGCTGGGTAGCTTTGGCAACTCTGGGAGAACAGAGAACCAGGCGTAGAGCCTTTGTGGCCCAATAAAATGTCCACTTTACTGAGGAGCATGGCCCTAACAGACAGACACTCAGCATATCGGCATCAGCAATCCTGGGCCCTGGACACACCTTCAGAACCTGCTCCTCTGCTGATCTGAAAGGCACATGTCGCTGGGGCTATCTTCCCCACAACAGGTTCTTCTCAGCACCTGCTTTTCCCCATGATACCCACCAAATCTATGATTTACATGCAAATCTCTGGTTGGCAGCACCTAGGTCATTTCTTATGCCAGAACGACAAAGAGGCTGGAAAAATTAGTTTCTAGTATTTTCCATAGGGCATGTAGGTTCTTAGAGAACTGTCCAAAGTAGGCATGTTCAAAGGCACCAGACTGCTAAAAACAATGACAAATGTCCACTCCCTTGGTTTCTAGGCAGAGCTGGAATATCAGCCAATGTTCTAGGTCAGGAAGACCAATAGGGTCAGGAGGGAAGGGTGTGTTTCCACTCCTCTGCTTCCACTGACCCCCTGCCCTTGTTTTTGACATTCACTGAGTGTCTTCAAGCGAGTTGTTCCCCATGTCTAGTCCAAGCCATTCACCCACTGGAGTCCCTGGTTGCATTCTTGCCCTCTAACAACTTGTTCCCATGCCCAACTGAGCCTTTTCCAACATACATTTGATGATGTTATTTCCAAGCTTAAGATTCTCCAGTGGCTGCCTAAACATCTTACCACAGCCTGCAAGACCCCATAGGAATTGGTCTTTGTCTAGACTCCCTTTAAAGCATCTAGGACCATCGTTCCCCTCACTAATCATTCCTCAGCCTCACTGACCTTCCACCACGGTCAGACTTGTCTCAGCTCAGGGCTCCTCAACCAGTGCTTTTCTCTACCTGTAATGTTCTCCCCCCACATCACTGCATGGGTGGATCCTCTTCATCATTCTAGTGGCTCAGCTGTCACTTCCTCAAAGGCACCTTCCCTGACCACCCTATCTAAATTGAACACCCCTCCCAAACTCTTTATATAATACCCTGTTGTAAAAATCATAGTTCTTATCCATACCTAGATTATCTTACTGATCTATTTATCAACTGCTTTCTGTTTGCTCTACTAAAAACTAAAGTTCATCTTCATCTCAGTATCCCCGGTGCCTAGAACAGTGCCTAGATAATTAACAAGCCTTACTCTGTGACAAATTTCCGAGCTTCTGGCTCAATTCCTTCCATACCCTGCCTAACTCCAGGCTTCCCTTTGCCCCTCTTCTTTGTACCCTAACTGGGTTTCCTGTCATGTGTTTGAGCAGATGGAACCTCCCACTTCCCCTGAAGCAGCCGGGTGTCCTCCATGGCTAGTGTAGGCAGAGTATCAGTAGACTGGGAGTTGATCAGCATGTGGAGGGCTGTGGAAGAAACTGTGTGGGTGAGTGGGCAGGAAAACTGGAGTCATCAGGCCGGCTGGAAGTCAGATGGGCAAAGATGTGACAAAGGTG
The DNA here is from genome assembly GCA_007922815.1 of Macrotus californicus. Lineage (NCBI taxonomy): Eukaryota > Metazoa > Chordata > Mammalia > Chiroptera > Phyllostomidae > Macrotus > Macrotus californicus. The sequence goes on along the minus strand of VMDR010003035.1, from coordinate 53,481 downwards.
GCTATGGATATAGAGCTGATAACAAAAGCTGTAGACCAGCTGTTTTTCCTGGATGAGTACAACAGAGAGAATCAGACAGGGCCAGGCATACAAGCCACATGTCTCATTGAAGATCGGTTTCTTAGAGACACAAAGATAGCAGGATTGACTAAAATATCCCTATGCTTGTCAGTGCCTCTTGTTAATACAGAGTCTCAAGTGCTGGGGTAATCCAAATGGAAGAGGGGCATATTGAGACTTGAATCACCCCAGTGATGTCTGAGTTATCTGTGCTTACTCAGCTATAGCTTCAAAAGAAGGATAGCATTCCTTTTCCCTTCAAGCAAAATTCTATTCTAATTGTTTCCTCTTAATATTTAGCTACACTGGCTCTACTCCAGGTATACCTGCAAACAAGCATGTCCTCAAACAGAAGACAGGCATCCACTGAGAATCCCTACATCATGGACCTTGACCTGAATTTTGTGATGAGTTGGGTAATAGTTTTCAGTCTTAACTACTTTCCTTTTAATTATCTGAAGTACCTAGATAATCACTTGCATTTTATTCTGCTAATGGAAAAATAGCCTTAATGTTGTGAACTGTGGTTTGTATTAGTTATAACCCTTTGCAATTGTATTAATCCAGCCCAACCCCACACAGAAGTTCAATTCTACTCTCTCGCCAAAGGACTTACCAGGCTCAGGATCATTGAGCAGCAGGAGATGGGAGAGCAGGCAGGGGAGTATCCAACCTCTTATTTCTTCCATTCTGCTCTCAGTCCTCCTGACTAAATGCTTTCACCCTCATCCCTCCAAACCATCCTTCCTCTCTCATTGATTGTCAGATTAGTTTCTGTCTCCTCTCTCCCTTCCCCCGGGGGCAGTCATATCTAATCGCTCCCCACTTGTAGACAAAAGGACCTTCAGGCAACCTTCTTCCCTGTTACTTGGGTAGAAGACTTGCTTAAATCATTGTTTCTACTTTTGTGTGAAGTGGTAAAGAGAGAAAGTCTCTTCTGGATTGAGTGAGAGAGAAGGGGAGATAAATGCCCAGGAACAACCACATTATTGCTTGGAGATATAACATTGAGTGGTGGCAAATAATAGAAACCATTTGAAGTACTTAGATAAATAAGGAGGCCTAATTGTAGAAAAAGGTTTTCCCACGGGGTCATTAGGCTGGGGTGCAAGCAGAGCTCAAGAGGAACTGTGACTTAGGGAGCCACGCCCTATCTGAACCCATTTTCTACCTCTTGTCTCTTGCCCGTGTGCTGTAGCATTTCTTTCCTTCTCTCTCAGTCTCTCTTGCTTCCCAGTATTTCTTTCCTTCTGTGCTTACTGTAGTTCTTGACTTACTTAGACTCTCTGTCTAAACCAGCTTCCTGTGCTTCTGTGGTGCATATAGAAGAAAAATGACCACTGATGCCTCCTGGATTTACCTGTTATAGATTCAGCTACCAAGATTCACAGAGAAAGGACTTTGACAAGTCTACCCTTGAACTGACCAATAGGGAACGTGCTGAGTTAATGTTATATCAACATGGCAGCCAGTGCTAGTCCTACAGCCATGTGAAAGGAAATCTCGGAGTGATGGAGCGAGGGACGAAAGGCAAGGGGCACACATAATGAAAATCTACTGCATCGTTTACTTGTAATGCATGGCAAATGGTCTTCCAAATTTATGAGTATTATACCAGTTGGCTGGTGTATTTCATCTCACTTGAAAACAAAAAAGAGCACTAGTTCCTTAGAAACACTTGGAACTCTGTTAGTAGAGATCTTCTAGAAATCTATATCAGCTACATACAACTAAAGAGGGGATCCTACTCTCACCATTTCAACTGAGACATTTCTTGGTGCTCTGTGTGGTTACCCATAAGACTAAGTGCCTTATTCTACATTTCTAACAGATGGAGAACTTTCTCCACTTACTGTAAGTCTCATGTCACTGAGCCAGATGGGACTAAGGGAATTAGAAAAATAACGATGCATAAAGTAAATATTAATTTCTGCTCCTTCTCTTTTTTTAGGATCAAAATTTTAGTGTCACTTTTCCTCTCTCTGTCTTTCCTCCATGTTCTAATTCAAAAGTCTATTCCTGTGACGACGTGCATGCACTTCACAGTGCAAAGATGGTATAGGTGGGTGCTCAGTGTGTTTCCTGAAATGAGCTATGTTTATTAAACAGCTGTGAAATGTCACATGACTGATTTTGCCATCTCTCCCCTGATGGAACCATCAAAAGGGAAGAGATAAATGTTTAAACATACATCAGTATATTTGGGAGGTCCTTTATGAATATTTCTGGGGTATTATTCATTATTGTCTTTGCAACTCTAGGTGGTGAAGGATTTTTTTTTCTTTTTTCAGAATTAGCAGTAGGTGTGGTTCCCTTAGGGAAGTACTAAAAATACCTTGCTCCACATATGGCTTTCTCAGTATTACGCAGGTATGTGTGCCTGTGCTGGATGCAACAGCCTACCTGCTATTTTGAAGATATTCCAAGATCATTTGCCAGGTATGAGCAATTCATTCTAGAAATGTTTTTAAAGAAGTGTTTTCCTCTGTGCTAAGTGCTGTGTAAGTCCAGTAAATAAAAAGTTAAGATAAATGGTTATGGTAAGAAAATAGTTTTGATTTTCACTCCCAATGGACATTCTACATCTTTCCAAAAACCGTAACTACTAAGACAGGCTATATACATTTTAATTTATGACTTGTTCACCATTCATCTCCAAATGATTCATATTCCTTTATTCTGTCCAAAATCCTAAGAGTTTTTAAAAATTGAAACCTTGTCCCATATTTCCTAGTTATTTTTTCTCATTAAGCAAAAAGGATAAAAGGGCTGATGGACATGGACAACAGTGTGGTGATTGCTGGGGGGAGGGGTTATAAGGGGACTAAGTGGTACTGGAAAAAATATAATAAAGATGAAATAAAAATAATAAAAATAAAAAATAAAAATAATAACAGTGACAAATAAAATAAAAAAGCTTAAACTAAAATTTACAAGTGCTAATGGTAAGTGGTTTGCTTTTGTGTGTGTTTTTGATTTTTTTCCCCATGACTTTTTAACTGATATTCTTCTTTTATAAACAAGTTAATACTTTTATTTGAGTCTCTAGACAATTCAGTATGACTTTTGTATAACTTCAGTGCAAAATGCATTTTAAAATATATCTCATCACATGACTTTTAACTGATATTCTTACTGTTCTTTTCTTGTGGTAGAGAAAACCAAATATCTTTAACAAAATCCTTTTTTAAAAATAAAGACTATTTTCTGAGAATATGTTAACTGTTCTGTGCATGTTTAGAGCTGTCCACAAACAAGGCAGTGAAGTGTGGCCACACTCTCAGGTTAATTTGGTCACTCACTATTACAGCCAAAACTAATAATGAAAACATAAATACCTTTCTTGAGGGAAAAGGTCCTTTCCTTCAGAACAGAAATTAGTGACGATATATGTCTAACAGAAATATGAAGGAAGTAGAATTTATGAGGTCTGTCCAGAAAGTATCCATCCATGTCCTATGAAAAATAAAGGCATTTATTGAAGAAGATAAAAGATACAGAAACATTGTACATCAGACAATGACACTTCAATTCCCTTCAAAGCAGGCACCTTGGGACCTCACACAGTTCTCCCAGTCACCATCAGCTGCCCTGTCGTATTTTCCTGATTCTCATCAATGGTCTGAAATCTCTTCTTTTTCAAAGGTGATTTTAGTTTTGGGAAAAGCCAAAAGTTGCAGGGCATCAAATGTGGGCTGTGGAGAGACTGAGTCGCCTGAGTGATTTGATGTTTCACAGAAAAACTCTGCAGAAGATGTGAGGCATGAGCAAGCGCATTGTTGTGACGAAGCTGCCAATCACCAGTTGCCCATAGCTGTGGCCTTCTGAATCATCTGAATAGTTTCCACAGAGAATGTTCAAGCTTAACGCAAAATTAGATTTCAATTTGTTGCTCTACTCGCTCAGTCATTTTGAATGTGATGCCACACAGGACACCTGCTCACTCAACAGCATCTACCACAACCACCGACTAGTACAGTGAAGTCATCATTGGTCACGCATGCGCATTCCAGTCCACTCTCCTTGGCTGCCAGGTTACATCCATGTCACACAAACTGTTCTCGTTATGTTAACAATGGTTGGACTTTTTTCCGGACAGACTTTGTAGATATCTGCCAGCTAAGACAACAGCAAACTTTTGCTTGAAAGTCCATGTGTAATGGAAGAACTGGCAACGCCTTAAAAGCACTTTTAGCATTCCTTTCAACTAAACAACCGCTCCATAATTTAAAAATGACTCCAGTATATGTATAACTGAATGGCCTAAGGAGTTTCTGGAAAGAAAGAGGTCTTCATTAAAGCATTTCTGTTAAAAGCTCTGAATTCAGCAGAGTACAGGCTTACCTCCAGACTGATTATTAAGGCTTCGACATATGCAGCAATCCCATATCCATGAAGTGCCATTTTGCTCTCTGATTGATTTTGCACGAAATGCTAATAGCATCTTTTATCACAAGTCTTTAGGTGTTATACAGCCACGTTTTACAATCTTGATTTGCAAACGGGGATTCAGAAAGGTTAAGTGATTACAGATGCTATTCTTTTCTGCCCTCATTAAGTTTGCAGGGCTCTGCCCAAGACATATCTGGGAAGAAAACAAACTGTGACACAGATAACACGGTCCATCTGGGTCACTGCAGCAGTTCTTTGTGATCCATCTGTACCGATACAAGAGACACAGGAGAATGCCGATTGCTGCTCCACCTCCGCCTCGGCTCACCTCGATCTCCTCTTCCTGAACTGCTATACTCACCCTTAATTCACACACCGGGCTCTTAGTCATTCACAACTCTGCGCTGGGGCTTCATCAGTTCATGTTCCTTTATTCAACTGGCACACAATTATGAAACATTTCCTGCGAAGAAAGTACTATTCTGGGTTGATGTGTGTGTTCTTCCTTTCTTTTTAAGCATACACACATACACACACACACACACACACATATATATGTATATATGTTAATCTCTCCATCTTGTTCAAAGAGAAAATGAAAGAACTTAAGCAAACTTGGTTTATCATTGCAGTGAGGAGGCATTGTTCTCAGGAATTAAAACCTAGGAAGGAAGATAGGACTAATGTGTTCATTAGGACTCTCCACAAATATTCTAGTTCTTTTCTCTTATGCACATAGTTGAGTTGAAATTACTCGCCCTCTCTGAAGTTAGATGTGATCATGTGACATCTTTTGGCCAATGAAACATCAGTTCAATGAAGTGTATGACTTCCAGGTGGAAGTTTTAAGGGCCAATAGGCAATATACCATGTTCCTTTGGTCCTACCTGAGCAATCACAGAAATATACCTATGATCAAGTACAGCTTCTATGAGCCAGGGTGTTAGAGAGTCCACCACAAGTAGAGCCCCTCTCCCAACCTGCAGTGATGACGTAGCATGAATGAGATGTAAACTTTTGTAGTATTGAACCACTGTGATTTTTAACAGCTCTATTAAGAGAATGTACACCTCACAAAATTGCCCTGTTTAAAGTGTACAGTGCAATGATTTTTAGTATATAAAGTTGTGTAACCATCACCGTCATCTAATTTTAGAACACTTTCATCAGAACATCATTTAGAAGATTTCATCAACAAGAAATCTTATTCCCATTAGCAGTCACTCCCCACTTTCCCCTCATTCCCTCCCCTGAGGCAATCACTAATCTACTTCTGTCTCTATAAATTTACATGTTCTGGGCATTTCCCATAACCTGACTTATGCAGTATGTGTTCTTTTGTGACTGTTTTCTCTCACTAGACATAATGCTTTGAGAGTTTGTCCACATTATAACATCTCTCAGTGATGTGTTCCTTTTCCGTGTGCATGGCTGTGAGTTGTATGTGTGTACCACGTTTTGTTTATTTACTCATCCTGTGATGAACATTTACATTGTCTCCACTTTTGGCATTTATGAATAATGCCGTTACAGACATTTTGTGCAAGTTCTCTGTGGATACATATTTTTGTTTCAGAATTTCTCTAGAATTGAGATTGCTGAATGATATGGTAATTGTATTTAACAATTTTAGAACTGCCAAACTATTTTCCATCGTAGCGTTCACACATTCACATCTCCAATACATAAAGGTTCCAATTTCTTTACATTCTACCCATTGTTACTATCTGGCTTCTCTATTGCTCTCATTCAAGTGGGATGCAGTGGTATCTTACCATGGAGTTGATTTGCATTTCTCTAATGAATAATGATGTTGCACATTGTTTTATGTACTTAGGCATCGTTTGTAAGTCTTTTTTTGGAGAAATGTTTACTAAATTATTTGATCATTTGTAATTGGGTTATAGAGAGTTTATTATGGAATGTATATACAAGGCCCTTATTAGAAATATAATTTGCAAATATTTCTCTTAGCCTGTGGATTGTCTTTTCACTTTCCTGATGACATGTTTGCAAGGCAGAGGTTATTAATTTTGGCGAAGTCAGTGTTTCCTTTTTTTTTTTTTAGCACTTGTGCTTTTGGCATTTTATCTAAGAGACCACTGGCCAAGGCAAGGTCACAAAGATTTACTGCTATGGCTTCTTGTAAGGGTTTTATAGTATAAGCTCTTAAATTAAATCTGTGATATTTTCAAGTACATTTTTGTGCATAGTGTGAGAGAAGTTTTCATATTTCTTTTGCATGTTGATATCTAGTTGTCCCAGAACCATTTGTTGAAAAGATTCTTTTTTTTCTCCCATTCAACTCTCTTGGCAACTTTGTCAAAAGCAATTGACCATAAACATAAGGGGTTATTTTTGGTCTCTGAATCCTATTTTTCCAACTCTATTCTATATATGTATATCTTATGTCAGTACCACAACAGATTAGTTTTGTAACAGGCTTTGAAATCTGATACTGTAAATCCCTCAACCTTCTCATCCTTTTTTCAGGATTAATTTGGCTTATCTAGGTTTTTGCATTTCCACAAATTTTAGGGTCAGCTGGTCAATTTCCTCAAAAAAAAAAATTTAAAAAAAGTAAAAAGCCTAGCTGGAATTGCACTGGGATTGAATTCAAACGGTAGCGCCGTTCGGGGAGTATCGCCACTTCAACAGCATTGAGTCTTCTGATCCATAAGCACAGGGTATCTTTTTATTTAAATCTCCCTTCATTTTTTCAACGCTGTTTTGTAGCTTTTGGTATATATGTCTTGCACTTCTTTACCTAAGTTTATTTTTAAAAAGTTCTTAATTTTTGGATACTCTGGTGAATGAAGCTGTTTTCATAATTTGGTGTGTTGTTCATTGTTAGTGGATAGAAATGCATTTTTTTTATATTGAGCTTGTATCTTGCTAGCTTGCTGAATTCATCTTTTCAGTGGATTCTTTGGGATTTTTACATAGAAGGTAATGTCTGAAAATAAAGATAGTTTTCCTTTTTATTTCCAATTTAACGCCTTTTATGTTTTTTCTCTCTATCTGGAACCTCTGGTAGAATACTCAAGAAGGGAATTCCTGAGATTTTGAGGTTGGTTGTTACTGCAACATAATGTTGCTGTTATATCAATAATGCAAATGTTAAGAGGAAAAAATAGAGAAGATTCTGTCTGGCTGGCAAAATCAGGAAAGGCTTTTGTAAGACTGACTGCAGAGGATAAGTCTTGAAGGCTCGAGGTCAAGTCATGCAGTATGAAAAAAATAGTTCTGTGCCTTGACTTACATTAAATCTCTACAGGAAGAGTGGGGAGAAGTCGGGAAAGACAAATTAGGGACAGAGTGTTTGTGGCGGAGAATTGAGACCTCAGGTAGCGCTGTCCATCGGGAGGCTCTTGCAAAAGCCTCGAGAGGAAATAGCAGTTCCAGAGCTAAAGCGTGGTTACTGCTTCCAGCTCTCTGCAGTGTCCACATTTAAAGTGTTAGTAGTGCTTACACACCATCGACTGAGGCTTCCAGAGTGCTCCAGCTCTAAGCTCGAGGATATTTATTAGCTACTGAGCATTAATCTAATGGTGAGCCTTGCTCCTGGCTCCATATGGGTCTTGGACCCCGATATCAGGAACAGCATGGTTTTTCTGCCTTCGATTGCAAGATTGCCTTTGAGATTCTGTGATCTCCCTTGCTGCCTTTTTCCTGGCACTCTAGCTCATTCTTTCCTAGATGTTTTTCATCTCAGGTAGGTCTGCTGTGGAGTGAAACCCAGAGGCTTCTTTCCAACTGGCAGCCGTGCAACCCTTGTCCCATCCACAGCAAAAGGCTCGATTTCCTTAAATAGAGTTGTGTTAATTGATTGGTTGGTTTGATTGTGTTTCTATGTTTGCACTAGACCCTATGGATATAAACAGGAAAAAAACAAACCTACAGAATTTTGATAATCTGACATAGTGTTTCTGTCGTGATCCCCTTTTGAATTAAGAACTGTGAGTAGCTAGGTCTCTCCTCTAACAACAGTTACCATCACCGAGTACCAACCACTGTGCTGGGTCCCTTAACATGCTTGCCATTTATCCCAGCACAATAAGCATCTTGTGTCCATTTCTCAGAGGAGGACACTGCAGCTTAGAGAAGATTTAGTGGCCAGCAGCCACAGTGAGTTGGAGCGAATACTGGAACCTACATTTATCAATTGGTCTCCAAACTCCACATCCTGCTTTTATGGCCTACTGCATCTCTAAGTACAGCTCATCAAATCCCTGCTCTTGTAATGTTGGTCATTGTGACCTTCTGCTTCCATCAGCCCTTTTTTCAAGAGTGTCAACTAATGTCTCTTCAGTTATGTACTTAACTTATTGGGCTTACGTGTGCTTTAAAAATCTCTAAACTGATTGATCATTTCATTAGATCTTGCCCCATGCAGGCACCATCTTTTTGGAGGCCCATATTGGATTGCACATCCTGAAAACAGGGCTTGTCCTTGGCACACATAAGTGCTTAACAAATGCTTGATGAATAAATGAACAAAGGAAATGGATGCGTATATGAATGGACACGTTTAATAGCTCGTTCTCACAATTGTCATTGGCCTGGTTTACTGGCAATGTCCCCGTGTAGCAGAAAGTGCACGCAGAGTCAGGCCTGGAAACTGAATCTCAGTTTCATTGCTTGTAAGATCTGTGAGGACAGATGCATCACCTAACCTCTCGAAGCCTGAGATTGTTCGTCTGTAGAATGAGCAATAGTATCAGGAGAATACGGAAGGCCGCAAGAGACAGTGAAGGTAACAAATGCCGCGCAGAGTAAACCATTGAACATTACTTCCCTTCCCTTTCCTTGAAGCTAAGTGGTGCAACCCAGCTTCCTTGTCTCGAGCAGGCTCTCTTTGCCTGAGTAATGTATTGGTACGCTACCTAGCACCTAGAGATGGCATGAGCACACCATAACGTTTGAATCTCAAATTCTAGAGCCGGACTGCCTGCATTAAAGTCCAGGCCATAGCACATCCTAACTGTGTGATTGAGGCAAGTACCCTGACATTACCTTGCCTCCATCTCCCCATCGGGAAAATGGGAACAATAACAGTGTCTTCTTTTCAGGAACGACAGCTTAGAATTAAATAAGCTGATGTCTAGAAAGCTCACTGAACCATGTCTGTCCCAATGAAACTCTTTTAATGTTTAGTTTATTATTGTTGTTGTTGTTGTTGTTATTGATATTATTACCATTACTACAACTATTGCCATTGCTTCGGGGACTGAAGAGCCCTACAATGTTCTCTTTAGAGGTAGGGTTCTGCCTGAATCTCCACCTACTTGATGTTTACTACTGGATACAATGAGTGCCCATTGTCTCCTTGTCTAAATTCTGAGTTGTTTGCTGCTGAAAGCTGTCCCCGAGTACAGTGGTACCTGGGCACCTGTCATCAGTTTGTTCCGACAAGTGGCGAGCAAGCGACAATGAAACCTATTTTCTTGCACGGTGGCGTCAGGACCCATACAAATTCTAGCACTTGCAACAAGTGAAGAGCAAGCACCAAGTGCTGAAACATTTTTTCTAGTCAAAATGAGATGAGGACCAAGTCTGACGAGTACCAAGGTATGACTTGCAACATGCAATACCCTGAAGTTAGTCTGTCTCAGCTTCAGGATCTGCTCATTCCTTGTCTGCCCCATCTTGAGATATATAGTCCCGCTGTTTCAAAGTTAAGTGGGCCCTAGATCACCGAGTCGTGTGTGTGTGTGTGTAATACCTGTCACCTCTGCTGTCATGTTTTCTGACTCTTTGCAGTGAGCAGTAATTTCTCATTTCCACACGGCAGCCCTCCCCCTTCTGATTCATGTCTAATCTGCTGTGGTTTTGCCAAACAGGAAAACCCAGCTTGTTGGAATTATGTGTACAGTAAATGTGAAGAGACCAGACAGAAAGCCTCTGAGGATCTCACATGAGTCCAGGGAAGAACGTCAATACGTGAACATTGTAACATATAGTCTGGCTGCTTAGAAGATTCTTTTTAGATCACATTCATATTCTTGTTTGTGGTCCAAGAAAAGTGAGCTTTGCCAGGCATCTAAGACTTAGAGACATGGAATATCATTATTCTAATTTTATTACTAGGAAATCAAAAAGCTTCCAGTTAGTTCATTTCTTATCCATAGCATCAAATGTTCTAAGCCATATAAGAACAGAAGTATATTATACATTTGTTGGTGGGAGGTGTGTGAGGATTTTGACACTTTAATAACCTCTGAACCTCCTTGCAGTGTTTAGAAGATTCTGCTCTCAGCCCAAGTCTAGATGTAGAAAGTCACATACCCTGGCTCCGTGACCCCAGAAGCCACAGTGAAGAACTGTGCAGGGCAATAATGATGGCCGTATCCACTGCCCAGTGCTGCCAACAATGGCATCAGCCAATGGTTGTGGTGACGACAGGGTCACACTGCAGTGTCCAGGCTTCAGCAGCAGGGTCCATATTCTCCTGGATGTCTGTTCTTGTGGCAGGAGGTCAGAGGAAGCTGACCTCTTCTGGTCCCTTCCCATCTTTCAAGTCTGGTTCTCCATCGCTCTGACAATACTGTTAATAACTAAGAATTTTCCAGTCAATTGCTTTTATGCTTAAATCAATCAGCACGTTTCACTGTTGTTAGCCAAGAACTCTGTAGGAAGATGTATAATTTCTTATTTTTCTATCTAAATCATATATAAGCCAAGCACTTGATTTCAAAGGAGAGTTTAGCCATAAAGTAGGTATGTTCAGTAAGTTTTGTTCTCATGTCCTTATTAACACTATTCTTCGAAGAAGGTAGCAAAACTCTATTTTGACATACTACTTTCTATTTACCTTTACTCCCCAGAGTATCTTATAACCTAGTAAATAGTGTTTAAGTCATCTTTAAAAACACTTGCTTCCCATCCTAGGAATGATATGGTTTCAGGTCTTATATTTAAGTCTTTAATCCATTTCGAGTTGATTCTTGTGTATGATATAAGGAACAAATTTCATTCTTTTGCATGTGGATAGCTAATTTCCCTAACAACATCTTTGAAGAAACTATCTTTTTCTCTTTTTGTATTCTTGGTACCCTTGTTGAAGATTAGTTGACCATATATGGGTGGATTTATTTTTGGGCTCTCTATCCTGTCTCATTGGTCTGTATGTCTTTTTTTTATGCTAGTACCATCCTGTTTTGATTACTCTAGCTTTGTAATAAAATTTAAAATCAGGAAGTGTGATAATTCCAGCATTGTTTTTCTTGTTCAAGATTGCTTTGGCTATTTGAGGTCTTTTGTGGGTCTATAGGAATTTTAGGACTGTCTTTTCGATTAGTCTTGGCAATAATTTTTTGGATATGACACCAGGCAACTAAAGCACAAATTAATAACTGGGATAACATCAAACTAAAAACATCTTCACAGAAAAGAAAATAACCAACAAACCTACAGAATGGGGGAAAACATTTGTAAACCAAATATCTGATTAGGGATTAATATTCAAAATATAAGGAACTCATGTGACCAATAGTCCAATAGACTAGTCCATTGGACTATTGGAACTCAATAGTCCAATTACAACATGGGCAAAGGATCTGAACAGATGTTTCTTCACAGATGACATACAAATGGCCAAGAAGTAAGTGAAAAGATGTTCAACATCACTAATCATCAGGGCAATGAAATCAAAACCACAGTGAGATATTACTTCGCCTGTGTTAGGAAGGGCACTATCTAAAAAACAAAAGATGCAGGTGTGGGCAAGGACGTGAATAAAAGGGAACACCTACACACAGTTGGTAGAACCTGTATCACTAGGTTAGAATCAGAATGAGTTCACGTGTACGAAAGTGCTCTGTAAGAAGCACGTCTCCAAGTAGCAGATGATGGAACAAGAAAAGAGGATGTTTAAGGTGTGTATTTAGATTAATGTCATGAAAGGGAAACAAACTTGGCAATTATAAAATAAAAACAACACATTTAATTTAGAAAGATGAAATGATCTACAAATTTAAAAACTTACCCTTCTTCCACTTTGTGTGGCATGCATAGTGCTCTCATAACAATGGGAGTGTTAGAAGATTGTGAGAAATAGACGGATCAAAAAATACATTAAACAGATTTGGAAGGGGGTGGATATAAAGTTAGCATTTCTGAGTCACAGAAACATCAGATAGCAATTTCAGAAAGGTGTAACTTTATTTAAATCAGAGCTGCTGTGAATTCTATGGTGCTGCAGACACCTCTGACTCAACAGTCTCTGTGGGCATATTGTTATGCTGACAAATTCTCACGTAAACTGAAAATTCCCATTTTGTAAACAAGTAAGTGGGTTCCTGATGGTCTACCTTATATCCTGAGATGGAACTTTGGAAAGTGAAGTCCAATCCTGTATAGTCCCTTTCTCACATTCTCAAAGCAGATTCGAATATTTTTCACCCAGAGAGTCACTATGAACATTAGTATCAGCAAGTCTGAAACTCTTCATGTTTGGGAAACACAAAACACATTACTGGCTTCCTTGGCTAGATTTCCTGAGAGAGAGTAGTGTGATGTGTTAATTTGGTCATCTTTATAGTACTAGGGGCTCTATTTCTACTTCTGTCCACAATGGGACAAATAGGGAATACTGAGCCAGAAGCCTCTGGGCCAAGATATCTGATGTACACAGATGTGAGTGCACCTGCAGGCAAATACAGGTTGGGTGATGGATCTTCCTTCCTCTGGGGCAGAGATGGTCATGTGGGCTCTGGTTATATACTTTATGACCACCACCTGGTTGCCTAAGCAGAATCACCTGGACAGGTGATACAACCATGCAGATCAATGAAAAGTCATTAACCATTGCAGGGAAGGGAGTGGATGAGATACATTTGCACATCGTGGACTTTGGCTCAGGCAACCTGCCCATACATCACAAAAAGTGACAAGACGTGTTGCGCCCGCATATCAGGTACACTAGGATTAAATGAGATACCTATGAAAGGCTTAGTACAGTATCTAGCTTACAAATGCTCCATATGTCAATGTTACTAGACATTAGTTTTCCTTTCTTCTAGATTTAAAATGTACTTTGTGGGAAAAGCATTATCAGCGTGTCAGAGGGAGTTGCGTTCTAAGATCACAGTGTTCCTTCTAGCTCAATGAAGAGGATAAACCTGGCAGCACTTCTACCTTTGAGCAGCGCTGTTTTATCCAGGGCTGGCAGCATTGTTCTATAAAGACAGGACACCTCCCTGTGGCTCTCTGGCCTGCTAGTTGGGGGAGGGAGAGGAGGGAGAAGGGAATTCCTGTTTTTGATCCCAATCATAGTCCCAACCCTATTCTAGATGCTTTGAATTGCCCAGCCCATTTCAGGGATGGAACGCGTCTGCCTGTGGTCTTGTAGGGAAAGAACAGGACCCAAAGAAAACATGGAATTTGAACGTCTTTGTCACCCAATCACCTTCTACAGCTTTGAAGAGTCTAACCCTACGTGATCCTGTGGACATAGACTTTTCCCATTTGGAAAGTACAAGTGATCATTAGACTTCCACACCTGAACACAGGCCTAAACATCTACTTTCCAGGTGACTAAAGGTGTCAGCCAGGGCCTGACCCAGGCAAAATTAGAAAACAGAGGGGTGTGTCACAAAGAGTCTTGGGACAGGCCACAATACCTGGATCCTGGCTGTAGCATTAACTGGTTGTATGACCTTGGACAAGTCATTTATGTTTTTTTGAGCCTTGGTTTTCTCATGTGTAAAAATGGGAGTCATAATAAGATGTTCAATGTTTACTGAAGAGAAAATGTAAAGTGTTTTTAAACAAATATAAAAACAAAGCCATAAGTCTGGGTTTGCCTTCCAAATTCATGCTTGCTCCTTTCCTTCCCTTTTAATTTCTTCTCCCAGCCCCCCTTCCCTTAGCGAACAGTTCCTCGGGGTGGAAAATAAATCTAGTTAATTCATAACAAAGTGTGAGCGCCATGGGTGACTCTGCCCTATTCCATCTGTATGCAAATGAATCTCTGGCTTTAGGATAGCACATGTTAGTAAGAGACAGGATGGAAGGAAGCAGAAGAATGTATGAATGTGTGGAGGGGGTAGGTGAGTGGTCAGGTATCCTTAGGTAGAAACCGCCCTGATAACCCCAAGACAGTAGACTGCTCTACCTGATGCAAAGCTCTCTGCACATTATCTGGCCCCACAGACACTGTCAAATTCTCTCTGCATCCTTGGTCTGCAGTGACACTGGCAGATGCTAAACTTCGGCCTGTCTAGAACAGTTAATTAGGTTATAGAGGCTGCCAAAAATCCCAAAGTCATCCTAAGAAAGGGCAACACTTTCATATCCAAAGCAAAGGTCAGAAGACACAAATACTAATCTGAGTTTTAAGAGAGAAACCACCAAATAAACAGGGGGCAGGGAAGAAAGAAAGAAAGGAAGGGGGGCCCTTAGCAACACGGCAACTCATCAGTCTCTTTCAAACATTGAGATCAGGCATAAAGTGGTCCTGCCTGCTCTCTCCAGTGATAAGTAGAGTCTATTCATACAGGATGATACTGTAATAGATACAGTATGCTCATAACCTGTTCCAGAACATTCAGTCCATACCTCCTGGGACAGCAGGAGGTCTTTCAGAGACCTCCTTCCTGCTGGAGAACATTCCCACCTGAGAGTTCTGAGGCTGGAGAGCAAAAGGAGTTAATCTGCTAAATGGAATCAGTTGAACAAATGCCTGGGTAGGTTCAGGGCTTCTTCATTGCTTGCATTACATTATTACAAAGTAAGAACTGCTGTCTGACCCCTGGTTCTCAGCAGTGAAGAAGCAGCCTTAAAAACACAGAGACCCAATTCTTGCAAAGAGATTACCCCAGAAAGTGTGTGTTGGGGGTGTGGTAGCAAAACAAACAGCAGTGCCTAGGACTTCACTGCCACCAGCAGGTCCCAGAAGAAGTGCAGGCCTGGAGGGAGCCAGGAGCTGCCTACTGAAGCCCCGGCTGAGAAGATGAAACTGACAGCTAAGCTGCTTCTGACCTGCACCCACCCACCCCGTCCCCAATTTCAAAGATTTGGAAGAGCTGCCCTTGCTCTCTAAAAGGTGAGAGTTTCTGCCCTAAAATGAGGGAGGGGTTTGGAAAACAAACTCCAATTAAGGAACAAAACAATCCCTCCTCCCTTCCCCAGGTTTTCATTCCTGTTCTGGGATTTGCTGTGTTTCCATAGGTGCAGTGGAGTGTGACCCAGAGATGGCAATTTTACAGCTGTGCCCATCTGCATCTCACTTCACCCAGGACGTGCATCAGCCAGACCCCGCCAGCCGTCCACCTCATGCCGCCGACCCCAGGTAGCACTGTCCTGCATCCGCTGTGGCCACATCTGGTAGCGCCAACTCAAGCTTTGCATGGTCTTGGAATAGTGGCCCAACGCCAACTCTGATTTCCAGCACCTCGCCCTAATTCGTGGTCACCTGCATTTTGCCGGACCTTGCGGGGGGCAGCGCGGAGTGGCATGCATCATCAAGGCCCGTGGGGGCCTGAGAGACGGTGGGCCGGCGGAATGGCACAGGAATGGGCCGAAGCTGGGGCAGGACGGACCCCATGGAGGCTTAGAGACCTTGGGAGGGCGCCAGGCGGATTTCCGCTCTTGGAAAGGTTCCACAACCGCGCGACGAAGAGCACGTGAGTCGCACAGCTTCCCTATAAGAACCCCCGCTTTGCTGCGCGTGAGGAGCGGAGCGAAAGGAGCAGCAGGGTAGGGCCACCTGCTTCACAAGAGACAGGTTGGCGGTGACACTCCCTCCAAGACGCCCCAAACGGCGCCACGTTTTGATGCTTCAGACTCTCGGGGTCCAGGCCCAGTGCGTGTGTCTAACTTTAATGCCGTATTCTTGGCACTTAGGCAAAGACGTGCAGACGCCGGCACCCGTGTATTCCTGAAAATGCTCAGGGCTTCCTTGACCTTTAGGATAGGTGGCGGAGCCGCGGGGATCTCGGGCTAATTTCTTTCCTGTCCTCCACCAAGGAGGCAGCCGCCTGCGCTCCGGATCGTCCTCAGTGCAGCCCAGGAGGTCCCTGAGTAGCCGGAGGCCCCAGCCCCTGCCGCCCTTTAAGCCGTGGGAGGCAGCTTCCGATAAACTCCGGACGCCTGCCGTAGATAAAGTTTGGTCTCCTTCCCACGCCCTCTCGGTCCCACCTCCTTGGCAGCCCCCTCCTCCCGCGCCGGGCACAGGCGGGGAGATGGCCGTGGACTCGGCGACAGGAGCGGGCGCTTCCGGGCGCAAAGGGGCGCCGCGCTCGTAGCCGCCGGCGCGCTGACCTCCCGCTACCACCAGCTGCTGCGCGGAGCCCGGGCGGTGAGCGAAGGCGGACGCCCGGTGGGGCAGGAGGCGGCGGCGGCGACAAAGGCCGGAGGGTCCATATGGCCACTCCCCGCCGGCCGGCGGTGTGCGCCACGGAGCTCGCCGGCGGCACCTCGGGCTCGGAGCGGCTCTGAGCCGCGCAGCCTGCGGGGATCGACCTCGCTGTTCCGCGGAGCCGCCGGCTGGAACCCGAGAAGCAGAAGGCGGCGGCGCCTATTCCTCCAAAAGGCGATGTGGCCGGCCGGTGCGGGCACCAAGCTGCCCTGCCCCCGGGACTCTGCGCTCCGGCGAGCGGCTTTCTCCGGGAACCTCACCGCCCTGCCTTCTCACCTCGTGCCCGCCGGCCGCAGCGTCCGGGTCTTCATCAGCGCCAACCCTGAAGGTAAGTCGCTAGGATTCGTCTGTCCTTCTGTCCGTCCGCGTGGCGGGATCGGCAGAGAGTTACCGCAGCACAGCCGGGTGTGGCGTGCGTCCGCCGCGCTCTCTTCCTCCACCTAATTCAGCCTTGGCTGCCCTGAGCGCTTGGGAATTGCATTTGAGTCACTTTTACCTCGCTCATCCCCTCCGCCTGCTGACTCCCCGTAGGACACCCGTTCTCACCCCCTAGGCTACTCCTCCGGGTCGAGCTAAGAAACGTCCCAGCCATTAGCAGATGCTTCTGGAAGCTCCAACCTGGCCCCGCCACCCCTTCTCCCTTTCTTTTAGCGGTTTCTTCTCCGAGGTTATCGCAGACCAGCAGCTCTCCGTGGCCGGTTCCCGATTAGGGGCACCCTCTTTCGCTACTTGTTCTGGCCGAGGTGAAGTGTTCCAAGGGGGGGACCTTGGGGGACCAAGAAGACCCCAGTCAACTGAAGGCCCTCAGAGGTCGACCAGAACAAGCCGTGGGGTCCTGGGATCAACTGGCGCTCAGCAGAGAGTTGGTTTCGCAGTGGAGTGCCCAGGATGAGCCCGTCTCTGCAGTTAGGTCCCCCGGCTGCATCTCCCGGGTGCAGACCTGGCCTTCTCAGTCACGTACGCGCTGAAGGCTGAGCACCTGGTCGGCGGGCGCTACGGGAAACTTGTGGATTTATTACATTCACAGATCACAGCGGCTGAGCGCTGGGTGGTTAATCCCTTGCTCATCACCGCTTTTTAGGTCCCATCCTGAAAGTTAACTTTCACTCCCAGTAAGTGAAGAAAAAGTAGGGTGTATTTGACGCGAGCTGGACAAAACCGCAGGAATTCCCTTTTCCAGAACAAAAAATGTTCAGCTGTAAGATGAGTTTTTAGGAGACTGAAATAGACGTGCGAGATCCGACACGAACTTTTTCTGCGCGGTAATAAGCCTGGGGTCTGACAGAAAAGGAAAAGGGAAAGTTGACAAGCAATCATTGGATAGAATCTTTTGAAAACCCAGGGCTCTGGTTGCCAGTTAAAAGCATGCAGAAAGGACCACCACCACCACCAACAAAACTTTCTTTAAAAAATTGTTTTTAAAAAAGCACTAGCAGAAACCAATTCTAATTAGCCTTAGAAGGACTTTGACTTTTCAGGTGGGGGCACCGACTGGCCTTTTATCAGTTTACAGCTCACCTGTATAGAACTTAATAACCAAGGAGGCTTTTAGAAAGCTGCAGACAGTATGCTCCAGGAATCTTACATCAAATATGTCTTCCAGGATTTTTACTTTAATCTGGATGAAGAAAACCATGGAGATTTGCAGCCTGTTTAAGGATTATGAAAACTGCTAAAACATTTTTAAAGTGCTTGAGAGAATCGTGTTAGAAAATGGTTAGTTTTAAAATTTTTGGTTCTCCTGAGTTTGGAAAAAAAAAAATCTCATGAAATACTTAAATCCACTGATGTAAAACTAGCTAAATTATTGTTTTTCTTAGATAAGTTGCTTGTAAAATACAGTTAAAATTGTTAATATCATCGAAAGTTAATTTTCTTCATTAAATTTATAATTTCTGGGATAAAAAACAGTGATAAATTTAAATTGAATCAGCTAAATATTGAATTAGCCTTCAAGATTAATGTGATTTTTCTTAAGCCTGTCCCCGTGATTCTTCAAATTCTCTAGTTTTTTGAAATAAAAACTTTAACATATGTTGACCTTAGGAAGGCAAAGAGGAGAGAGTTGCTAATTATGTCTTCCGGGTCACTGAGCTGACTGGAACCAACGCTGAGCTGAGCAGCTTGCACATCGGCCTTTTAAAACTTCAGAAATGTGATGCTCACCTGAGAAGTTTCGGTAAGGTCAGGACCACAGATTGGATCGGAATTAGAGAGCAGAGGGTTTGTTGAATAGGAAAGACAGAGATGGGCATCTTTTAGAATCTGAATGTGAAGACTTCCAATCTTGGTAAATGCTCTATCAGAGGCAGCATTTTACTGTGAGACCTTTATGGATACTACTCAGGAAGCAAATGCTGTGTTTTGGTACAATCCAATATTAGCTTCTTGGCCAATACTCAAGAGCCTCTCCACTGTCAAATTAAGACAAAGAACATTATCTCATGCTTTCCTTTACAAGTAGAAATCCAATTTATGCTCTAAATAAAAGCTGCTTTGTGTTGAACTCACAGCAGTACTTTTAAGGCTGCAGCCAGGGTCTCTCTCAGGGAGGTGATTGTTTTTTAGGTATTGTTTTACAAGGCTGTGTGGAATTTCCCATCAGTAATAAAGACACCACATGCCTTTAGAATGGAAAACTTTCTTTTCTGTATATTAGCTCATTCAATATTTCAGTGTTTATTTCCATCAAACCCTGTGAAGATGGTGGACCAGAGAGTGTTCTCCCTATTTTACAGATGAGTAAACTGAGGCTACATCAAGTTAAGCTACTTTTCTGAACTCACATAGCAGAGTGAAACAAGTGTAGAGCTTGCAGGGGACTCAGAACATCTCTCTTGGTACTCTTTGGCCAGGGCTACGTTCCTGCCAGATGTCTATAACACGTGTCCGTATAGACAAAGAAAATAAGCTGGATACAGCAGATAAGTGCTGTCCTTACTCTTGACGCCTGACAGCCAGGAGAAGCTAAGTGGTAGGAAGGGCACATGGCTGTCCCCACCCACCTGACCTCCACCAAGAGGTAGCCTTAGGGGCATTTCAAGATAATTTCAGTATGTTCTGAGCACTAATGGCAGGCAAGGGCTGTGGACCTGTATTCAGGAATGTGGATTTTAACTCTTGGATTGCACAGACTTGCCCTCTAGTCACTATCAGCAGTAGACAGGCAGGGCAAGGACCTGCCCCAGCCCACCAGTGGGGACATGGTTGCCCCTTTGACATTTAAGACACGGAGGAGCAGAGGAGAATGACAGGTTTACTTACAGGAGAGCACAAAAGGGCTGGTCTCTTTGTGCTCAGATTTTCTTTCCAGATGCATCCATCAGATTAAGACGCCTCTCCTGGAGGAAATAACGGTGGCCCCGCCCAGGGCCACTGTACTCGTGGATCTCCCTCTGTGTGTCAGCAGACATCTGGAGTGGAGAAGACGATATTCAAACACCTATTTTTGTGTATTCCTCCCCCACACAGATCTGTGCATCTTTGAGGGTTGCGCACTTTTGTCCACGGGAACAAGGATCAGATGCTCAGTCAATTCCCAAGTAGACTTTTTTACTTTGCATGCCTTTGCATCTTCCCTGAATACTCCATGTCATTGGAGTCTCGGTAGAACAGCTTGCTCTCCATTTTGGCAGAAGCCACCGTGAGTAGAGAAATGTTTTCCCTGCAGTTGCTGCAACCAGTGGCCATTTGCTGTAGCAGATGCTCCCAGACAAGAGGTAGAAAGATGTGCTGAAGAAATTCATATGAAGCCTATGAGTACTCTTCTCCGTGGTTCTTCTTACCTTTCCTACAATGTCACTTCCAAGTATCCCTGGCCTTTTTATTTTTTTTCTTCATTTTTTATGAGTAATCAGAAAAAAATACAGTTGAGCACAGCAAAAAAAAAAAATGAGTGTGTGCGTATATATACACATACAGCTGTTTTCATGCCCCAGGAACATCTTTAAAAGGCAAGAGTCTTGAAGGAGAATATCCTAAAGTGTTATTTTATGATAAATACAAATAAAAAATATAAACAAATGAGTTCTAAAATTGTAGGGGTTGTATTTTCAAGCCCTTCAGCAAACATTTTTCAGGCAGGAAGAGGGTACTAGGTAGAAATACAGACCTGAGAGCAGACCGCCTGGGTATGACGTGCCACTCCACCATTTAATGCTGTGATTTCTTGAGCAGTTGCTTAACTCTCCTGTTCTTAGTTCCCTAATCTATGAAAGAGGACAATAACTGCACCTGCCTTGCAGGGTTGTTGAGTAGATTAAATAAGCTAGTAGGTGTAAAGCACTCGGAACAGTACTGGCCACATAGTAGACATTACGTAAATATTTGTTACTGTTATTATCTTTATTATTATCATTTCCACTGTGATCTAGAGACGGCAGGTGTGGGTATGCAAAAATGAGTAAGGCATGTCCTGCCCTCCTGGAGGGCGGTCCACAGAACCCTATCAGTTAGAACTCAATAGTAAAACAGAAACCACTCAAGATCCTTCAGGGATCCTTCAGGTGCTCATTGTAAAAAAGCATCGTAAGGGTCTGCTGAGTGAAGGGGCATCACTAGGCATTTAGGTAAATTGCCAAAGCCATCTCTCAGAGGACAGGAAACTACAGAAGCCACTGTTAGTATCTCAGCTGGTACTGGGTAGCTGGGCAGCTTCTACAAACTCTTGCATCAGCTGAAACCACATGACACCCAACACAGCTGGTGGCCAAGGAACTTCCCCGTCTCCCTTGGCCTCCAGATCCCACGCAGCTATTGAATACAGCCCTCTGGGAGAACCAGAATTGCACTGAGACCCTGGCAATTTTTTTAAGACTGAGACTTCAGGCTTCCAGCCCCTGTTTGAATTCATCTGCAAGGGAGAGAATGAGTGGAAGTGGTCATGGATGCTCAAAACCAAGAAACAGTGTCTAGCCCAGAGGAAGCTGGAACATTCACTCGTTCGCTTGTTCAACAAGTAAATACGCATGAAGCTCCTACTCCACATTGCAGTGCTGTTTGGGGCTTAGGAAACAGGCAGGGCCCTGCTCTCCTGGGGCTTATGTAAATAAGGTAGTATATATGATGAGCATTGTGCTAAAATATGAACAGAACATTAAGGAGACACTGAAGAAGCATTAAGCCCCCTTGGGGGCTCAGAGTGAGGAGTTGGGAGGACTTCTCAGAGGAGTAAATGGAGAGCCAGGATGTAGAAACTACTCCACACCCTGGTCAAATGGGAGGCAAAGTGAGGAAGAAAGAGACCTCTGCAGGCAGTAGGAAAAGGTTGCCATTCCATGAAGAGCTTTCATCTCTTTGAGCAAGAGTGGAGCTGATGTCTTGAGGTGATGCTGTCATTTGTCCTTTGAAAGTGGCTCATTTAGAATGACATTTAAAAGAAAGCATGACTAGGACCATATAGGTGTGCTACATACAAATAGGTCATGATTTTATGGTTTAATAAATCATCAACCAATCTTTCAAGGTTCTTGTCACACCATGGCAATGACACCATTTGCCGTTTTAAAGGGCGTCTGCAAGTTTGTATTTTATTTCTGTTGTCTTTTGCTGGATATCAACCTACCCCAAAGCTTAGTGACTTAAAAGAACAATTTATTATTTCTCACAGTTGAATGTCTGGGAATCTGGGCCAGGCTTGGCCTGCAGAAGCAGGAGTTTCCTGTGTTCTCCGAGTCACTCAGCATTCAGCCAAGCCTGGGAGGGCTGGACACTCAAGGTTCACTTATGTGTCTGGCTCCTTGGGGTTCCTCCACAAGGGCTCGCTCTCCCCAGTTTTTCTCTCGTCATGCAGGAGTCTAGCCAAGGATTCATTATAGGGGACTGGCTTCCCAGGAAAGGGAACTGGCAACTGCTTGGGCCTCCTAAGGTCTGGGCTGGGAAACCCAGGAATGTCACTTTTGCTGCCTTCTGTCTGTACAAATCACAGGCTAGCCTAGATTCCAAAGCAAGAGAAAGAGCCCCCCAGCTCTGGATGTGAAGAGAGGCATGAGCATCCCGGGAAGGGCAAGGATTAATGGCGGATTTCAATAGCAGCAAAACCCCAGGATATACAGTGTGTACTTTCTTTGGCCTTTGTTATAACAGATTAAAGGTAGAATGCATGGAAAGTGAGTAAACTAGGAGCCCGGCACAGTGCTAAACCAGTACTAGTAATCATGGCTAATGATGATAATGACAAGTTGTTGAGGATGGACGTTGACTTTGTAAATGGCACCCTTCCAGAACCTCCCAAATTCTAAACTGAGAAAAATACCAGAGGGTTTGTAGACAGGAGATCAAAATATCCTGTTTGGACTGATAAAGATAACAATGGAGAATGCTTTTGGGCCTCCTAAGACTAAACACCAGAATTAGACATTCTTCCTCATCCACATTAGGGGGCTTCCAGAGGGCCTGTCCCATGAAACATGCGGCCTGGAGGACAGAATGTATCCACACTTTCTGTGGACAGATCAGGCCCTGGGGAAACCAGTGAACAGGTGAGTCAAGCTTGCTGGTTTATTCTTCCCACATTTTCTCATCAAATAAATTGCCCCTTATGACCTCACTCCAGGTCTGGAAAGAGCAAGTGAGGAGGAAAGAAAAGTCTAAGGACTCTTATGTTCCAGGAGAGACCTCCTGACATGAATATTTGTGTCAGTTTTAACATTTGTGCACAGTGGGATCCTTTAATGATGCAGGATCCTTTAAATTAGATATCTAGTTTCATATAACCCAAATTATATTGCAGCCAAGTATCTTAATACAAAGAAGGGAATACAGTAAGATAGAAGGTACGACATAACCATGTGAATAAAAGTTAGACCTATATCAAATGCCAGCATCAGGATATTTTTATAGGGGAAGTGCCTGGCACAGCCTTGGGAAAAGTCACCTCATTTCTCTAGAAATAACACGTTGTTTTAAACCACTAGGTTTTGGGGTGGAGTGATGTGCAGCAATAAACAACTGAAAAAATTAAGTGCAGACTCGCAAACACCTTTGAAAATGCGAAGCGCTGCAATTCCTACTGAGTAACAGGACTTCGTCTACAAAGTGAGCCTGAGGAGCCTAAAGTTTTTTCCGCTCACCAATTCTTTATGTTTTATTCTCAGTGGTCACATGATTTAAGTGAATGTAAAACTTACAGTAGGTGTCTCAAGAGTATACACAGGTGCTGAGTTAGGTACAATAATTGAGAAGAAAGTCTGATGTTGCTAAAAGGCGTACCTTTGTGTTGCTTCCATCATATTTTTTGTTGAAATCAAAGAAGATCCATTTAAGAAATTAAAGGTGGCTGATGTATAATTAGAAAAAGTTATTGTGACAGAAAGTTCATAAAAGGATAAAAGACAGCTTTGGGTGCAATTCAAACAGAGTAATACCCACTTCTAATGAAATACTTCCTTGAAATCTCATTTTCAATCCAAAATCTATCAAAGGCTTCGACATGGATACACTCAAAAGAGCAAAGCCCAGATGTCAGGTGTCTTATCCATGAGTGATCACAGAACCTAACTCAGAGATGAACCCACAAAACTGAAAGTATCTCTCATAATGCTTAATCTGATCCATTATGTGCAATGTCGTTCAGAGAGATTTTGGCCACCAAGTATATTTCCTTTAGATTTTATTCTAAGCATCAGCTGCCATATTTATTAGATGCCTGTTGTATACAACCAAACTTCTAACTGGTTGATGTGGAGAGTTACAAAGGAGTAAGAGATATATACTGCTGTCTTTAGTCTTTAGACTCACCCATCCATAAGGCAGGACAAACAGCCACTAAAAGTGCAGGCACTGTGGTTGTGAGAGGAATGTTTACGTGAAAGCCCAGTTAGAATAATTGGAATCAAACGGTCCAGTCTGATTCCTGGTCAGGCATGAGATGGCCAAATTTAGTCAAGAGGCAAAGACCAAGATGAGAAACAGACCTTTTACCGTACTGGCTGGAAGGAGCTGGTCCAGCTGTATGAGATGAGAACAAGTCCAGATCCAAGAGAGGAACACAGTTTTGGGGGCTTCCAGTCAAGCTGGCGGCATAGGTAGACGTGGCTCGCCTCTTTGCACAACCACATCAAAATTACAGCTAAATTATAGAACAGCCATCACTCAGAAATGTCAGAAATCAAGTTAAATGGAAGTCTGACAACTATGGATTTAAGAAGCCACATCTGTCGAGACTGGTAGGAGGGAGCAGACGTGGAACATAGTTTTTGAAGAGAGAGCATTTGTTACCAGAAGATCTGGTATCTATCAAAGGTTACTCAGCAAATGAGCAAAGCATATGCTGAAATTCAGTTTCCTTGAGTGTCAGGAATAACTCGAGAATTTACTCAGATACTAATTGGAGGAGTTCAGGCAGGTACAAAGAATAAAGGTAAAACGAGAGTGTAAGCACAAAAACCCCCATCCTGAGGTGGAGAATATGGGGGAGCAAACAGAGGAGAGGGAGCATCTGGTAAAATCCCAGCAAGGTCCCAGCCTCTAGTCATAAGGTGGGACTGAGGTCCTGGGACAAGGTATGTTGTCAGGACTAGAATCCAAGGCCAGGATGCTGCCTGAGTGATCTGTCCTTGAGTCCCAGGAGCTTGGGGTAGAGATGATGAGACATTTCCTAGTTGAGGTCACTACTGGGTCCAGGGACTATGAACAGCCAGTACTGCAGGTGGCCTGAAGTGTGACCTCAGGTTTCTCAGAGAATAGATGCAGGGGCTGGGCAGCAGGAAGGGTTATTGAATAAAATGAGGAATTCAGAACAATATTTGAGAGATCAGAAAGACTTGATATTAAGAACAATCTAACAATAGCCAGAGGGGAGGGGGGTGGGGCAGTTGGGGGAAGGGTTTACCAGAACCTCTATAAAGGACACATGGATGTAACCAAGGGGGAGGGTGGGAGCAAGGGAGGGTGGTGGGATTGGCTGGAGTGGGGGGGGGAGTGGGGGGGGGGAAATGCAGACAACTGTAATTGAACAACAGTAAAGTAATAAAATCTTTAAAAAAGAAAAAAGAAAGACTTGAGTATCCTAAGGGAAGATGTTCAGAGAGAGAGGGAATAGTATATATCCCGGAAGTCTCGGGATATTGCTTGATGAGTGGCGGCTGACTAAAACGTTTTGCAGCCACACATGCTTTGGGCCTCACCCAGGCGTGGTGGGAAAGAGTAGTGATTGATCAGGAATGTCTGCTGGGTGGGGACTGGTGCCTGTCCTTGTCTCTGCCGTGTATCTGCAGCTGCGGACACTGTGCAGTAGAGGAATGAATGGGGCAATGCCAGCAACAAAGAGCAGGAAGGCTCGGGTTATGTTTTATTTTGGCCGAGGTAGCGAGGACAAGCCTGTGCGAAAGGAAAACTTTGCCCAAGAAATAACTGGTGAGGAATTTTTTTGCCCAAATGACAGAACTGGTAGAGTCATCACTTCTGGAGGAGGAAGATGTGTGGAAACTGTTGCATAGGCTGGCAGTCTACTGCTTGTGGTGGAACCTGGTCACTAGTTAGCTGCCAAGCAGAGTGTAGTTTCAGTAGATCACACCCAGATGTCGGTTCTAGAAAGTTCTCTAATTAAAATGTACGTCAAAAAGTACTGAGTTCACTGTTTGATAAAAAGTGGTAAAGTTAACCAAAGATAATCACTTGTTAAAGAAAAAAAGAAACTCCTCCTGAGAACACTGGAAAGAAGACATGGAAAGAAAAAGTTCCCTGAAGCCCAAGGTCTCTATTCAGAAGTTTAAATCATCTACATAGAAAAGGAATTGCACAAACAATGGGGAGAATTTGTAGGGAAATTGGAAAAAGATCCAGACCTTCCCACCTCCGAGAAGCTACCCACCATTTGGACATATTCATCTGAGAAGCTATGGGGGATGAAAGCATTTATAAAATAGGAATTTCACAGTTTAATGAAATCACTGCTGAGCTGGAAATCCTACCAGGTGTGCGGAATTGCAGGTGCACCCCACATTCTTGGTGCACCTGCAATTGAAAGATGGAACCCATGACTTTTCTCCTTGAATCTGAGCCCTCTGACGGTTCTTGGCCAAAGAAATGGCACAGTACTGTTTCTGGGTCCAGACTTTTAGAAATTGGCCACTTCCGCTTTCGGTCTTTTGAAACACTTGTTTAGAACCCAGCCATGCCATGGAGAGACCCCAGCCAGGAGAATGAGTGTTTAGAAAATGGATCTCTAATACACGTGCGTGCACACACACACCCACACACACACGCATGCACTATCCCAGCCCACTGAGGCTGTATGGGCAGAGACTAGCCTTCTGCAGGGAGCCCTGCCCAAGTTGCAGATTCAAGAGAAAAATGAATGATGGTGGTGGTTTTAAGCCAATGGTTTTTCTTTGTTATGCAGTAATAGATAAATTATCAAATTAGTAAAATAAAACATGCATAATAGTGTATTAATGGCTAAGAATAAGGAATTTGGGGGTTAGGTCTGTATTTGAATCCCAAGACTTATTAATTGGGTAAGTTATTTATATAATCTCGTCAAGCTCCACTGTCCCTTCTGAAAGTTGGGTATGATAATAACTACCTCACAGGGTTATTGTGAGAAATAAATAAAATACAGTACACTGTACATAAGCCCTACATCAGTACCTGAAAGACAAGAACTCAGAAATTATAGATCAGTTTGTTAACAGCCATAAATAAAAAAAAGAAGTATAAGGGTTATATGGGAATGACAGTTACTTGAATAACTTCATTTTTTGTAAATTGTGGCATGAAGTAGGTCGTTATTCCCACGTTATGACACCTATATGATCATGTGTACTTTTCAGCTTGAGGGGACTCCATAAAAACATCTTATGGAGGGGACTCAAAAAAACATGGAATTATCTTCTCGGGAATGGGCCCCTTGTAGTACAGGCTTCCCCCACTAGGTGAGTGTTCTTGGAACCTATCTGTATCTGTGTACCAGCTGGTGGTGGTGTGAGAGGCTGCATTTGGCTTCAGTGAATTGTTTTCAATTCATACTCTTTCAATGCGTTTGCCCATTTCATGGTGGGTGATTTACAAGCGCACCTACCCACATCCCGCTGAGTGTTGAACAGTTTTTGACCACAAACGGCATGACCCCCGTCTGTGCCCCACCCTCCCTACTTCCCCAATCTTTCCTCGAGTGACTTTATTTTTGTTTATTTCCTCGGATGAAAAAAGTCCTCAAAGGGAAACATTTTGCTGATACGGAAGACGTAAAATAAAAAATGGCAGAAGCACGAAAAGGCATCAAAATCGACGAATTCAAAAACTGTTTTGAGCAGTAAAATAAACATCTTGATAGGTGTATTTTATCACATGGAGACTACTTTGAAGGTGACGAGTTCAAACATGTAGGAACTTGTATAAACAAGTTTTATAAATAAATTGTATACACAATTTTTTTATAAATAAATTCTGGGGGTTTTTTGGTCCCCCCTCATACAAGTATTTTTAGAAGTTGATTTAACACATAAATATGATTTCATCTCTAAATAATAGAGCAGAAGCTACTCATAACTTTCTTTAAAATTAGCCCAAAACCTCTTTTAAAACCATGGAGAGCAAATTGATTTCAATAAAATGACATTCAGTGAGAATAAAAAGATAGCACTTTCACCTTTTAATGTAAAAAGTGCTAAAATCATGTACTAAAAATCAATTTCTTTCACACAGAAAGAATCCCTTTAATAATGCTGTAAATCTACATGGAGAATAATATATCATTTTTCCAACTGCCACTAATCTTGTAGACCTTGACGCCCAGTTTGCTTGCCACAGATGATCCGAAGAGCCTGTGGTGCTCACATTGACGTGGGAAGGACCACTCTTGGTAAAAATGCGCAGCCCCCTTTTACCTAGGAAGGATTTCAGTAGAAAGCTCATGTATGATTAAAAACTCTTTCATTCCAAGTGGCAATTTTGGTAGAATGACCCAACTTGCATAAGTTGCTTATAGTGTGCCTGTGATGGTTACTATAATCCGGCATTCTGTTGAAGAACAATGTATGTGTTCCTGTAGGTGTTGGTGCTTGAGCTGGAGGCCGGAGGGATGTCAAGGGAGGGGAGGAAATGGGTCTCTTGAGTGGATCAGCGCAGGGGCCGGGGTAGATGGATGATAAGTTGAATATGAAAGGGTTAATCGTTCATTTGTTTGTTGACTCTGCCCTGCACATCTGGTGGTGGAATGGAGGGAGAGGGAAGGCTCAGGAGTCCAGGAGTTTGGAAACAGAAGGTGTTTGATTCTTAGGTTTGGAGTTTGGTGCTACTTGAAAATGGGGAGCTGTATTCTTGGAATGTGGTTTATTGGGAGTGCTGGCTTCAGGAGTCGGGGGTTTAGGGCTGGGTCTCTACAGCCAGCCCTTTGGGAATCCAGTCGGCCTCTGAGTAAGGCCCTGCCAGCCTGGAGATACAGGAGTTGAGCAGCCATACAGGAGGGGAGTTTGGGTATATTGACAGGCGGTGGGATTGGGAGATGACAGGGACAGGGCATGAGGGACGGGTTTTGTGTACTAGAGTGGGTCCTGGCAGTAGCAGGGCCTGCAGGACCACCTGGGAAGGCCAGGTCAGCAGGAAGACTGCCCCCTCCTCATGTCCCCTGTCCACTTTTGTTTCTCTTAGGGCACCCTTAGAGTCAACAAGTGTCTCTTAAGACCCGAGTTTGTGGGAGTGCTGACTGTTAGTTACTTCTTACACAGTGCTGTAACATGATAACTTAGTATTGCCTGAGGAGTCGGCTTAAGACTCAGGTATTGGGAAGAGTGTTAAGAAGAAAATAATGTTTTGTTTCTACAGGGTGGGGCAAAAGTAGGTTTATAGTTGTGAGTACACAAAGCAGAGTTTATTTTTATACTACTATTTAATAATTATTGTATTACTTTCCATAAGAACAACTCTAAATGCACTTTTGCCCCACCCTGTATGTAGGGCTCACTGTAACTACATCGGAATTTAATCCTCAGAATTCCATGAGATATACAGCATAGGGGGGTTTTGTTTTGTTTTTGTTTCGACAGAAGGAAGGAGTGAGACTCAGGGATCTAGAACTTGCCCCTGGTCACACATTTGGTAAACCACTGGGCAGTGCTGAGTCTAGAATTCTGATGGTGTGGGTCTTAGATGCCCTAGTAGTAAATGAGGCCCCTGGTCTAGAAAGCTGCAGGCCAACCCCAGCCCATGCAGGTGCTGGCAAGGAGGGAATTTACATCCGCAGTGTGTTCAGAGGGGTGTCCTCCTTACCTGCTTACATACCCACTGCAGCTCCCCCCAGAGCATGAGGTGTTCAGAGGGGGGTCCTCCTCACCTGCTTACACACCACTGCAGCTCCCCCCAGAGCACGGGGTATTCAGAGGGGGGGTATTCCTCACCTGCTTACACACCCACTACAGCTGCCCCCAGAGCACAGGTCAGTCTCCTTCGGTCCTACTCCTGATATCAGCAAAAATGATACCTTTTGTTCCCTCTTTGACACAGTTGAGTTAAACTGTCATCTTCCAAAAGAAGAAAGGTAAGGAAAAACAAAAAAAAACACCACATACACTAAGTACCGAATTCAAAAGTGAATTTCAAATGTTTTTTTTTAATCTCGGGAGAAACAAGCCCTTGAACATTTGGCCAAGCCCTACATTTGCTGGCCTTCAGATACTCGTAGTAAGCACATGCAGGATGGCAGCCCCGCAGCCCTCCTTTGCCCAGCTGATGCTCAGCATGCTGGCGCCCCCACCTCCCCAGGAGCTCCCAGTAAGCTGTGTTCCATGGACACAGCTCCCCGTTTTCTGGTGGAGCCACCAAGGGAGGGGACAGTGGGAAGGTAATGCTGTGTTACTCCTGGGAAAGCAGGGACCGAGGGATGAGGTCAGAAGAGATTTCTGCCATGAGACTAGACGGCAGCAGCGTGGTTTTCCACGTCCCAGTGTTTCTCACAAAAACAAGAAGAAATAAAACGCCGCTGGTATGATGGGCCAGCTCATGACTCTGGGGACCAGTTCGGAGCCCTGTCACTTGCGGTGATATTATTTTTATGGCAAGTTCCATTGTTTCCTTTCAATCACATACAATCAGGCTACGTAACAGTCATAGAGAAGTCAGAGAGAGGTGAGCGTTTCCCTAAGAGAACTTCTCCCATTCTCTGACAGCATTGTGTGTGCACGTCCTCGGTCTGGAGACACCCCGAGGTGATGTGGAGGCATACAACGGGCTGGAACGACCTGGCTCTGTACGTGGGTGTTCTCTCTGGGACTCTCTTTCCCTACCTGTAGTATGAGATTGGTGAAAAACTAGACTTCTGGGGCCTCTTCCAACTCCAGCATTATTACATTATTTCCTTTCTCTGAAACTCCCCAGCACTTCCATCTTGTTGTATTTCTTTCTAAGGAGATGAAGTCTGGGGTCTAGGTCCTTTATCCTGGCTCTGTGAACATGTCTGTACCGTCGTCTGAAAAATATCACCTGTCCTCTGGGCTCAGAAGTTTGTCATGATAATGGATGTCCTGGGTAAATGCACAGTGTTGAATATTTGAATGTGGGAAGTGTAAGAGAGTACAACAAATTCCGCGGGAAGCCTCAGGATTTAGAAACTCTTCCCAGGTGTTCAGTATTAAAATCGGAGTGTGTGAGTAGGGTGGAACAAACACAAAGGACCCCTCTGGATCTGCATGTGAGACTTTTAGGTCAGTGAGGTCACTGGGCTGTTGGGTAAGTGGCTGCACATGAACTCCTGGACAGAAAGGAGTGACTATCTCCCCTTAACTATGTGATGCCATCCATTCTGTGCGCACACACAACACACAGCACACAACACACGACACACACAGAGACAGTAAGTCGGAGGCCTGAAGGGTTCAGAACCTGGAGCTGCAAACACTTGAGTTTGAGACCTTGCTCTGTGCCATTTCCTGACTCAGTGACCTTAAGCAAATTACTTAAGTTTTCTAATCCTAGATTTGCTTACTGTAAAATTGAAAATATCATTATAGTCTTATGGAGCTTAAATGAGACGAAGCTTGTGAAATGTTTATTACATGCCTGGCACAGAATAAGTTCTGATTAAATGTAACTAGGATTACTACCATTCTTATTAGCTCCATTATCTCCTTATCTGGAAGATGCTGACGACTCAGCTAGTAAAGAAGTGACATCAGCCCCGGCGATTTGGAGCATCCAGTAGATCGAAGGGTCACGGGTTTGATTCCCTGGTGGGGCACATGCAAGAGGCAACTGATTGGTGTTTCTCTCTCACATCAATGTTTCTCTCCCTCTCTCCCTCCTTCCCTTCCCCTCTCTCTAAAATCAATAAGCATGTCCTTGGGCGGAGATAAAGAAAAAGTGACATCAAACCTAGCTCAACTAACTGGCAGTCATTTAAAACAAGAAATAGCTCTGGCTGGTGTGGCTCAGTGGATTTAGTCCCAGCCTATGAACCAAAGGGTCACTGGTTCAATTCCCAGTCAGGACACATGCCTGGATTGCAGCCCAAGACCCCACTAAGGGGTGTGCGAGAGGCAACCACACATTGATGTTTCTCTCCCTCTCTTTACCCCTCTCTTTCCCTCTCTCTAAAAATAAATAAAATCTTTTTAAAAAGTAAATAAAACAAGAAATACTCATCTGCCAGTATTGTCTTTGTTGCCCATTCAGTAGGACAGGGAAAGATGAGTGATGTGATACTACAATTAGGAAACATTTATATTCTGTTTATTTTATTAAGCCAGACTGTTTATTTCCAACTGTCCGTCAAGGTCAACATCTTAAGAGGGCACAATTACAAACATTTTAAAAAGTGTCTTTGTAGAATTATCGTCAGAAGTAAGTTTATAAGCCACAAGGGTAGGCATACTTTATTACATCTCAGTCAGAACCCACTTTTAGTCAGAAATTCACAACAGTCACTAAACAAATGTTTATTGAAGGCTTCCAACACGTGACACATTGTTCTAAGTCCCGAGAGTGTCAAACTGAACCCTGTTAAGTGACTGTGTTTATTTAACACGCACTTTGCCCCTACCATCCCGGCACCACATTCTGATGAAGGAACCATAAAGTAAAAAAGCAGGACAAATAAATTTTGTTTGTAAAGTCTGTGGAAGTGATGATACATATTGTGAAGAAAAATGCAAGGTAAGGAGAAAGAATAATGGGCAAGAGTTTCTCACAGTAGTAAGTGGTCAGAGGAGGGATGTCTGATGAGTAGTAGTTGAAAACAGACATAAATAGAGTGAGGAAGGGAGCCAGGCATTTGTGCCAAGAAGTAAGTACAGAGAAGCAGCAGTAAGTGCAAAGGCCCTGAGGCAGATCATGTCTCGGGTGTCCAAGGAGCTACAAGGTCAGTGTGGTAAGGAATAGATGAAGAGAGAGCAGTTTTTACAAAATTTTAACCCGCGTGGCAACCAACCAGCACAGATGCTGCGTATAAGCAGCCAGTGTAGGGTGTCTCTGCTGAGCATCCGCCTTGATACGAAATGAGATCACGGGACTCACAAAAGCCAGATCCTGTGGGGCCAATGTGTTCTCTCACTGTAATTTCTAGACTTAGCTCCAGAAACCAACTTTCCCTACAAAAGATGAAAATTATCACTATGTATTTGGGGAGTATATTCACCATTGAGTCAACATATTTTTAACAGTGAGACTTAAAAATTATTTCCAAGGGGAAGATGGCAAAGGACTGAATGGAAGTCACACTGACCGCCTCCCAGGACCAGTCTGGAATTACAACTCAATTGTAAAAATTATTTCTAGTACTGTTGGCAAAGAGGGTATGTCCACATCCACTTGGGTGTATGTGTTCTGGTAGGTTTGTTAACACAAATCTGACCTGTGTTTCTGGGAGGCTCAGCAGTTCCTCAGCGCCCAGGTAGGGCGGAAGCAGGTGGAGCCTACCCTGCACTCCTGGCCCCCCGGCCCCAGGGAACCAAGGTGGAAGGGAATAGAGAATAGGAATTGGATCTTTTAAGGAGGCAGGTGGCAAACTGCCCTAAACTCTGGGAGTAAAAGTTATACAAGAGAGGAAAAGCCACCTCACCTGTGACCTGAGTAGACAGGAAAGCCTCTCTGAAGTGGCAGAGGATGGGGTCAGTCTTTTTCCTCTGGGTACTGAAAAGTGGCCCAGGCTGCTTCTTGGTGTAGCTCCAGGTGAATTCCCTGCCATATCCTTTAACCAAAGCTCCTAGAAACCTATTAAACATTCTTTGAGTGAAACTAAGGTGACAATTCAGGAGCCCATGATGAAGCTGAGGGGCCAGGGACCACCAGCACTGCCATGTCTGTCAGCAAGGGCGCAGTGGCAGCCACAAGGCTGGTGGGTATCGGCATCAGGCCTAAGTGAGCATCCCTGGGGGCATCTTGCAGCCCAGCAGCAGCAGCAGGAGCAGCTATGATGTGTCCCCCATCAGGGATAACTGGGGGTGGATGGTACAGTTTTTGCAGATGTTAAGATGCCAGGGCACTCTGGATGTCTTAGATCCTATAATAGCAGTAGGAAAATGCAGTGCGCCTCAAGGAGAACACGTAAGCCAGGTGTTTCATAGCAGATACCCAAGCTGACCAAGAGTCTCATGGTCCCTGTGACTTTGTCATTCATTCATGCATCCATTCACTCAGGAAACACTGTGTGGGTGGAGCTGTGCACTTTGCGCGCCACCCCCCGACCCCGGGCTGATTTGGACGCAGAGGGAGCACGGGTGACAAACTTTCTGGATGTTCATGATAGCAAAGAATTGTGTGACTTCTGGCTCAGGAATCAAAGTGCTAGGTTTGGTATTGGGGCTCCCCCACTTTGTGGCAGTGTGTCTTCTTCCTTAACCTCTCTCTGAGCCTTGCTTTCCTCAGCGTCGTAAGGGGGCTAATAATAGTATTTGACTTGTAAGTTTCCTATGAGGATTCACGAGATAATGTATGGACCGCACTTAGCACTAGGACCGTGTAATAGATGCATTCATACTACTTGTTGTGATGATTCAGAATGAAAGTAGCATTATAGTGTGTGTGTGGGGGGGGGTGCGGAGTGGGAGGCAGGAGGAGTAAAAGGAAGGAGGGAGAAGAGGAGAATATCTAGGGAAAATACAGCAGGGAAAACAGTTGAATGAGTGTGCCACGCTGTGCGAAGACAAAGCATTCAAGTTCCTTTCAAATTTTTGGAGAGAAATTATGACAAGAGAATGATAGACCAGAATGAACTCTAAGTTATGTCAAGACACGATTTTAGCGACAGGGTTTTGGATCGTCATTGGAAGCAATTGCAGACTGCCTTCATTCCTGACCCGTGGCTATGTTCCTGTAGGCGGAGAGATGAACAATAATACTTTCTGAGCATCCCTGAAACAGAGCAGCGGTGGAAGACATTCCTGACCCGTGGCTGTGTTCCTGTAGGCAGAGAGATGAACAGTAATACTTTCTGAGCATCCCTGAAACAGAGCAGTGGTGGAAGAGAGCACTGGGGCTATATCGATGGCTGTTAAGATGGGAATTCTCGAATGGGGCAACAAGGCAGTTTGTAGCCATTCCATCCATTCCAGATGGGACCAAACCATTTCAAACCAAGGGAGATTTTGGACCCCGACTCCTTTAATCTGTCGACTCCCAATCCTAGCAAATAACAGGAAGCTTAATTTAGTGCCCGGCTGAGTTCAAATGTGATAGGTGATTTTTTTTTTTTAATCAGCCCTTTCCTGTACAATAGGAAGAATTTGAATGGCTTTCTGAAGGTTGAACAGCTGGCATAAACCACCCAGGCCCCTAGCACTTCAGAAGAGCTAGCTTTACTTTTGGTGGATCTGTGATTTGGAGAGTTTCTCTCCGTTAGGTAAAATGACGTTTCTTCAGCCCTCCTCATCCTGGAGTTGGTTTTATCATTTTTATTTTGTAGAAACAGCTGACCTTTTCCCTAAGTAGGTCGTTCTGCGTACAGCCAGGAAACTCCGTGTTCTGGAGCTTTTGCCCAAGGAGGTTGAACATGTTTCTGTCTGGACATGTCCGTATGTCAAACAGATCCTGCAGTCTGCATTTCAAAGCTGTTCAGGTTGGAGCACTATGAAATTCTCTGTTCCATACGATGAAATGAAAACAAATGCCCTTAACACGTAACCAGATGTTTTCAAAGGTTCACAAGGTGTAAAAACGAAGCTTTATTCTATCAGATAAGCAGTAAAATCAGAAGCAAAAATAAATACAGGATCTAGCCCTTTTCTTATTAATGCAGTTATATTTTACATATCCATGTAAGTATTTTATTTCTCATTTAAGTTCTATAAAAGATTGTTTATATTTATATAGTATATTTTTAATATTTTAGACATTTAACACTATTTTCTCACCAAAGTAATATCTGTAAGGTGGAAAGTAAAACAGAGCATCTCTTTCTGGCATAGCTCTTCTGCCATAACAGTTATATTATCAAAATATGCTGGAGGGCGTTTACTGCAGAATCTGTAAGGTTGAATGAACCCCAAAGTAGGTCTCCTAGCCATTTAATGCTTAAATTTACATAAATTTCAATGTTAAAATCAAACCAAAACAAACTATTACATTTCAAGCCCAAGTCTGGCTCCTCCGTGACTTGACTGTAAAATTTTCCACCCCCACCCCCACCCCAGCCCCCCATAAAAGTGGAGAGGCAGAAGGAAAAGATGCAATACCTTGCAATGGTCACGACAGTACTAAGTCTTTTTAGGGAAAGGTTATTAATGTTGAGAGAGCAAAAGATACACTCCTAATAAGGTAACTTGAGGTGAGCTATACAAACCAGTGAGATTTGATCGACCCTCCTCCGCACAGTCTTTGTGAAGACCCACAGGAGCATGAGACATGGCGTTTACACCCAGGAACTTGAAATACAGCTAACTGACACTGACATCTGAAAAACTAGAACACATCTGACAGACAGAACATTTGTATTAGTTCCCTACTGCTTCTATAACAAGTCATCACAGCTCGTGGCTTGCAACCACACAAATTTATCATCTTGCAGCTCTGGAGCTCCGAAGACTGAACTCAGTTTCCCTGGGCTAAAGTCGGGGTGTCGACAGGCTTGCCTTCTTTCTGGAAGCTCTAGGGGGAATCTGTTGCCTTGCCTTTTCCAGCTACTAGAGTCTGCCTGCCTTTTTCCGCTCACGCCCCCGCCCCTTTCATCCCCAAAGCCAGTAGCCAGCGGAGTGTCTTACCTCCTTCTCCGATTCTGCTTTCATACTCGCATTTCCTACTTTCACTTGGACCCTTCTGCCTGCCTCTAATAAGGACCTTTGTGATAATATTGGGCCCTCCCAGATAATCCTGAATAATCTCTTCATCTCAGGATTCTTATTTCCATTTCCTACGCAAGGTCCCATTTGCCGTGTAAGGTAACACTCACAGGCTGTCAGGGTTTAGGATGCAGGTCTCTGGGGTTCATTGTTTAGCCTACCGCAGCACTGGAGGGTTTAACAGGAAAACGTCTCTGCAGGCTCGATTTCAAGATTCTACAGGAATGCCACGGTCTCTTCATCTGAGTTTCATCTTCCACCAAACCTCTATGGGCATCCTTTCTGGCTACAGTCCTGCCCTCTCCCGAAACTCTTTCGGCCTTTGTTTGTGGATGCTCTTGTACCCTGTTCACTTTTCAGAATCCTAGCCACCTTTCAAGGTCAGTCTCCAATGCTCTGTTCTTTCAGTATTTCTGATTTTCCCAAGTGAGCCAGGACACTTTGTGTACAGGTGACAGAAACCCATCTCAGACTCATTTAAGCAAGAACTGGAGACCTGATTAACTCAAGTAATTGAGTTGTCTAAGGGCATGACAGGGGTGGGTCTGGCCTAGAAAGAGCTGGTATCGTGATCCATGTCTTAGTCAGCTCAAGCTGCTATAACAAAAGACCATAGACTGGGTGTTTTAGACAACATTTATTTCTCAATGTTCCAGAGGCTCGGAAGTCTAAGATCCAGGTTCTAGGAGATTTGGTTCCTGGTGAGAGCCTACCTCTCCAATTAGAGATGGACCTTTTCTCTCTATATTCTCAGGTGGCAGAGAGAGGGGACTCTGGTCTCTGCTTCTTTTCCCAAAAGGGCACTAATCCCATTATGGGATTACTTCCCAAAGACCCCACCTCCAAATACTACCACACTGGGGATCAGGGCCTTAACCTGTGGGTTTTAGGGATATAAAAAATTCAGTCCCTAGCCATCGGGAACTTGAGCACCATCCAGACGGCCTGCTTGTTTTTGCTTCTCTCCCTACACCTGCCACATTCTCTCAGACCATCTTCTTACTTGGGCAGAGTGGATATGGCCATAGGTTACTTCAAGCTTACGATTTTACAACTTTGACCAGATTTTGAAAAAACTTCTGAGTGAACGACACTGATTGGCTTGGGTTAGGTCACATGGCCAGCCCTTAAACAGGTCACTATGGCCAGATGGTCCTGTATTAAAGCTGGAGAGTAGAAATGCGGAAAATAATCTTTCAACAGATGAAAGGAAGGGAAGGGGGTTGGATATAACACATAGTGCTTGCTGCAGCCACCAATCGGGTATGACGCCTTCTCAACCCCCATGGTAGTCTATTTATAGTCACCTTAATGTATCATGAGGATCGCATCTTTATTTTATCTTCCCTGGCTTTCTTTCATGGCATCCATCATTTCTTATGTGCCTTGGATCATTATATTGGCATACTGAATGCTGACAGGAAGTGTTACGTCTTTCTCCTTTTTACCCCAGCCCTCCCTCCTGGCACCTAGTACCGTGCGACACTGATAGTAAATGTGTTAAATTGGGTTGAAAATAACACTGTAAGAGAAGAGATATCTTAAGACAGCTTAAGGTTAATTAAAATAAGGGCTAAAATTTCAGAGAAACGAAATGCACTGCGGGGCTTAATAACTTGAGAAAATGTCAGAGCTTGAGCTAGGACTTAAAAGATGAGTAGAATTTAGGTAGAAAAGAGAAGACAGATAGCAGAGTACGGGTCTTTACAGAATGCATGTGACCAGAAAGTATGGGGAAGCAGATAACTAAATTCTAGGTGGAATTGTCTCCTGGTTCTGGCACCTCCTTCTATGACTGTGTTGCTATAAATCATAAATATTTCATGTTCACATTAATTAGAAGTTGTCATTGCAGAATAACAGTTTTGCCATATCTTGGCAATGGTTCATTTAACCAGTCATTCATTTAATTAGTTATTGGGCGTTTGCTGTTGTTATTTATGCATACTGAGAACTGTCAGTCATACTAAGGAACCTACTAGGGCTTCAAGGAGGGCGATAATGAGCTGGGGAGAGCGCTGAGGACAGACTGGAGGAAATCAGTGCCTTCTCTGGCGGTATCACTTCCACTAGAGCCTACAACTTGAAGGATTCCTAAGAACTTATCAGTCTGGTAAGAACCTGTCAGATAAAACTATCTGTAACCTTTACTGCAGACTCCCGAGGCCCTGTATATTTTTTGATATGCCTGTTCTCTAGGAAATATAGTGCCCCCGAGGATGAGGCTGTGGCCTCTGAATTAGGGCCATAAATTGGGAGTGATAAAAATCCTGGCACCAGAGTCCTGCACTACCTCTTGGTCATGGCATAGTTTGTTTGTTTTGTTTTGTTTCTTACATTGTTAAAAACTTTTTTATTGAAGAGCATCATAGATTCAGTACAAACATTAAATTTATAGGGGAGGGGGAAGCAAGCTGGATAACGGCCCCCCCAAATATCTAGATCCTAATTCCTGGGACCTGTGAATGTTCGCTTATATGGCAAAACAGACTTTGCCCATGTGATTAAATAAAGGGTCTTTTTCCCCCCATTTTGTTGAGTTTATTGGGGTGACACTAGCTAACAAAATTATACAGGTTTCAGGTGCACAGCTCCACCAGGTATCATCTGCCCACTGTATTGTGTTTATCGCCCCCAGTCAGGTCTCCGTCCATCACTGTTTACCCCCTCGACTGTCTTTCCCCACCACCCGCTGCTCCCCGCCCCCCGCCAGTCAGACTACTGCTGTTCGTGTCCATGAAGTGTTGCCTTTTTTCTTTCATGCTCAGTGCCTCCACTTTCATGTGTTTTTTAAAAACAAACATTTGAATCCCTATCATATGCCAGCAATTAATATTATCATGACCTCATAATTAAAAATAATAATTGATAAAGTTAAAACAATGAATAATAAATAGGTTCTGCCTGAAAGGACCTCGTGACTGATGAGGAGGAAAAACACAGAAATAGGAAACAGTCGGCTGTGACTAGGACCGTGAAAGCCCTTTGAGCCCAGGGTCGTGAGCCCACGACGTGGCTTCCTTCCTCCAGCCCCGATTCCACACTCTTCACTCTTCTTAATCTGCTCCGCCCTCACCTGCCCCCATGGCCTCTCTCATTTCCTGTCGGAGCCCTCTATATGAAGAAGACAGCTTTGTGTTCAGAAAACGATTTCCCTGTACTCCTTCTCAGCCCAGAGACATCTAAGCTACCCCTCACCACCTGTGAGATGGAGTGTGAATTCAAGAGTCTGATTTGCCAAAACTTCCATAATTGGGCATCATTAGCTAGCTGATTTCTTCCTGTATCCTACCTACCCTCACATGTTCACATATTTCAGTTTTCAGGTCTGCCTCCTGCAGGAAGCTGTCCTGAGTGAACTCTTAGGGAAATTATTGCTTAAATAGTGATTTTTAATGAGAGACCTTTCACATCATTTCTTCCATTATCTAATGTCTATTCTATGCCTTCCTTCCCAGGTTCATTGTTAACTAATAAAAAACTCTGTTACAGTCCTGTATTGATTCTGAGCAGCTTCGACAGTGCCTGTGCAGAATTCCAGTACATAGCTTCAATGTTGAAGTTACAAATGTGGATGGACGTTTGGTACTTTTCTTCAGTAAG
This sequence comes from Macrotus californicus, assembly GCA_007922815.1. Classification (NCBI taxonomy): domain Eukaryota; kingdom Metazoa; phylum Chordata; class Mammalia; order Chiroptera; family Phyllostomidae; genus Macrotus; species Macrotus californicus. Next base: position 12,861 of record VMDR010003035.1, on the reverse strand, counting down.
ATCACTATTAGCATTAGTAATGGCTAAGAGCTTTTAAAAGGATTTTTAGTAGTATTTAGGGAAAACAACTGTTGACCTGAGGAAGTCAATTTTTAAGAAAATTATTCTGGGAGCCATAGGCATGGTGGGTTGGACTGGAGACAGGCAGACAAGCAGGTAGACAAGGCAGGTGCAGTAATCATGCTGAAGAGGCAAGGGCGGATCTGGGCCCAGGTTCTCCCAAATACGTAGCTTTGCCCAGCAGTATCTGGTTATTTGAATGTTGCTCGTTTGACAAATCAAAATAAATCATAGGCTTTAATTCCATTAACTGACGAAAGAAGAGTCCATTTTTAGCCACTCAAGTCACAGTGGATTCCTGATTTGCCAAAGCAGTGACTTTTAAGCCCATTGTTTGAAGAACTCCTTTGCCATTGTGAGATTTATTTCATTAGTATTACATAGGTGTGCATATTGATGTTTTTATAGGAATTAAATAGCTTGTATCTCTGGCTAGAGTAAAAAACACATAATTGCGTTACAGTCACAAATAAGGTTTTTAAAATAAAACTACACATACTGAAAATAGCAATGCCAGTCACAATTTGGTTTGTCTCAGGACACCCAGATTCTCATCTCCATTCATGCTACTCAGTAGTCGTACTTTTAGTTACGGAGAGTGTGTGCCACGCAAAACCGACGTCTAGAATATTAAAGTAAAAAATAGAAGGTTAATTCACAATCTTACTGCGACCAATCATTTTGTGAGCAATGAAATACATGGATCTTAGTTGTACAGTTTGAGGAGCTGATTTTAGAGAGTGGAAGGAGGGGAGAGAGAGAAGGAGGGAGAGAGAGAAACATTGCTTTGTTGTTGCACTTATTCATGCATTCATTGGTTGCTTCTTGTATGTGCCCTGACTGGGGATGGGACAAACCCACAACCTTGGCGTATGGGGACAGCACTCTAACCAATTAAACTACCCAGCCAGGGCACCAGTTTGAAGAGTTTTGACAGTATACTCACTTGTGTAACCACACACTGATGTCACTATGGAACACTTCCATTAACCCAGTGGCCCCCAACCTCTTTGGCACCAGGGACCGGTTTCATGGAAGACAATTTTTCCATGGACTGAGGTCGGGGGGATGATTTTGGATGATTCAAGCACATTACATTCAAGCTCACCTCCTGCCATGCACCCCGGTTCCTAACAGGCCCGGACTGGTACCAAGCCATGGCCTGGAGGTTGGGGACCCCTGCATTAACCCATACCTGTGTGCCCCACCTGCCAGTCTCCACCTACATAAGCATCCCTGTTCTGATTTCCATCACCAGTGAGTGGTTTTGTCTTTGAACTTCCTTCAGATGGAATTGTGCAGTAGATACTCTCTCACCTGGGTTCTGTCACTGGCAGAAGGCTTTGGAGATTTATCAGTAATTCTTTTACAGATTCCTTAGCGTTTTCTAGATGCTGTACATAATGATGTCATCTGGAAATAAAAAGCTATATTTCTTGTTCTTTTAGGTCTTTATACATTTTATTTCTATTTCTTGACTTAATTGCTCTAATTGTACTCCACAATAAGTTGTTGAACCGAAGGGATAAGAGAAGATTTTTTTCCTTGTTCCCAATCTTAAGGAGAGAGTGTTTAATATTTTACTATAAAGTGTGATGTTAGCATTTATTTTTTGCCGTTTCTCTTTATCAGATTGAGAATGTTCCAGTTTATTTCTGATTTTCTGAGGGCTTTTATTATGAGGGCTTTGAATTTTATCAAAGGCTTTTTTGTATCATTTGAAATAACCATATAGGTTTTTTCCTTTTTAATTCTGTTACTGTGATAAATGACATTATTTTCAAATGTTAAACCAGTCTTTCCTTCCGGGGATAAACCTAACTTGGTCATGATGTATTAACTTTTTATGTCTTGATCAGTTTGACTGGCTCATATTTTAAATATCATCAGTCAGTGCTCACAAAGGATATTGATCTGTGGGTTTTTTTTTTGGTTTGAGTATCAGTATGGCTGACTTCATGAATTGAGTTGAGATTGTTACTGCCACCCCATTTTTTAAAATAGTTTGTGTAAGATTGATATTATTGCTTCATTAAATGGTTGAAGGAGTATACCAATGTACAATGGGCCAATGTCATCTTTGAGGGAGCATTTTATAATTCAATTCTTAAAACAGATGCAGATTTTCAATTTTATCTTGCATCAGTTCTGGTAGACTGAGGTGTTCAAGGAATTTGCCTATTTCATTGACGTTATTGAAGTTATCAGCATAAAATTTTGCATAATATTCTGTTATTGTACTGATAACTGTAGGGGACCCAATGGTAACCCTTTTATTTCTGATAAATTTGCATTTTTTCTCCTTGTTTCTTAATTGCTCTAATGTTAATCATCATGTTGTTATTATTAATCTTACTAATCTTTAAACAGCTACCTTTTGGCTTTGTTAATTTTCTCTGCTTTCTGTTTCATTGCTTTCTGTGCTTATTTCCTGTACTCTACTTACTGTATTTTGAGTATAATTTACATTTTTCTGTCATCTTACAGCACAACTTAAATTACTGATTTAAGCCACTCTTCTTGTCTAGTATAAGCATTTTTGGCATAGCATGGTCTGTCCTGGAGAATGCTCCACAGTAGCTTGAAGAGAGTGTGTAGTCAGCATACATTGGGTGAAGGGTTCTGTAATGTTGGCTTCAGCCGGTTGACAGCTTTATATCCTTGCTGCTGGTCTGTCAGTTACTGAAATCTCCAGCTAATATTAATCTGTTTTCCTGTTGTCAGTTTTTGCTCTGTTGTTAGGCACATGTGTTTATTATTGTTAAATCCTTGGGCTGTGTTGACCCTTTTATTTGAAACCTCTCACCTTGTATCTAGTAGTAACTTTGGACATGGAGCCTGTTGTTCCTGAGGTTACTGTGACCACTGTAGCTCTCTCATTGCTGCTGTTAGCGTTCATCCCTGCTTCCACGCTCTCACGTTCAGTTCAGTTGTGTCCTTGAGTCTAGTGGATCTCTTGTAGGCAGCATGGAGTTGGGCTTGCCTTTTTCAATCAAGTCTGCTGCCTTTTGATTTAGACATTCACATGAAATGTAGCAATATAGTTGGATTTAATGTAGTTTACATTTCCCGTTTTTCTGTTCGATTCCTACGTGCGTCCTTTTTTGTCCGTGTTTCTCCTTGACAGCCTTCTTTTGTGTGAAGTAAGTATTTTAATTCCTCTGTGGATTTTTTAACTATTGTAAAAATTATTTTTAAGTTGTTCTAGAGATCATAACGTGCCTCTTATTTTTTCATGGTCTCTTTCAGATCAACACTAACAGTATTCTATTAAACAGAATATTTGTTCCAAAATGGCTTCACTCCCTCTCCATTAATCTTAATATTATCATATGTAGTTACATCTACTTAAGGAATAAGCCTAATGAAATAGTCTTATGGTTATCACTTTATAGAACCTATGTCTTTTAAAGAACTTAAGAGGGAAGTGAGAAAAACATGTGGTATTGTATATTGACACACAGTTACCGTGTCTAGTGCTCTGCATTTTACCCAGTGGGTCTGAGTCACTCTCTAGAGTCGGCTCCTTTCAGCCGGAAGGACTGTCCTTAGTGTTTCTTACCAGGCAGGTCTACTAGCAACAAAGTCTCTCGTCTTTATGAATTTTGCCTCCATTTTTGAAGGATTGTTTTTGTAGATATAGAATTTTGGGTTAACAGGGTTTTATTTTTTTTTCAGCATTTTGATTTTGTTATTCCCCTGCCTTCTGGCCTCTATTGTTTCTGATGAGACGTCAGCCAAGAATTGTATTGATCCTCTGCTGTGTGGGATGACCTGATTTTCTGTTTCGTGTTCAGGGTTTTCTGTCTTTGGCTTTTCATAGCTTTGCTATGGTGTGTCCAGGGGTGAATCTTTTTATATGTATCTTACTTGTGTCCCATTCAGTGTCATAGATGCATATATTACTACTCTTCATCAAAGTTCAGAACTTTTGTCCACTATTTCTTCAAGAAGTCTTCTGCCCTTGCCTTCTCTCCTTCAGGGACTCTCCTATATGTTCGTGTGCTTGATGTCCCACAGATCTGTAAGGCTCTATTCAGTTATCTTTATTGTCAGCTCTTCAAATTGGATTATTTCTGCTACACAATGTTAAATTTCATCAATTCTTTTTGTTTCCATTTGAAATCTGCCATTGCACTTTGTAGTGAATTTTTATTTCAATTATTGTAGTTTTCAACTCCAGAATTCTTCTTTATAATTTCTGTCTTCTTCTTGATGGGGTCTATTTGTTCATTCATTGTTGTCATACTTTTCTGTAATTTTTTAGAAAATGATTTCTTTTTTAAAAGATTTTATTTATTTATTTTTAGAGAGATGGAAAGAGAGGGAGAAAGAGAGAGAAGCATCAATGTGTGGTTGCCTCTTATGCACCCCCTACTGGGGACCTGGCCTGCAACCCAGGCATGTTCCTTGACTGGGAATCAAACCTGCAACTCTTTGCTTCGCAGTCTGGCAGTCAATCCACTGAGCCACATCAGCCAGGAGAAAATGGTTTCTTTTACTTCTTGGAACATAATTATAACATGCACAGGGAATGGGCACCACCCACCACTCCAAATCAGGTGAGCCTCTGTGCCTGCAGCAGAGAAAGTGCCTGTCTCATGGTCTGAGCTGGCCCTGGCTTTCCCTGACCTGGTGGTACCTCCATGTCTGGCCTGCTGGCCAACAGCAATTGTGAGACAAGACACCCATAATTTTAAGTGGTATTTTCCTTCAAATATGAAACTAGAACTGATGAAATGTGGTTATATCAGATGAGAAAGAAGCACTTAAATGATTCCTGAAATGCATTGCTGCCTTTGTGAGGGTTTTGATCATTCTGCCATTCCCTCCCTAATCCTTCATGAGAACTGGTGTTCACTTCCTTGGCCATTTATCATTAGTGCAGCTTAGCCACCCACCTTCCCCACCCCCCCGATAAAGATCTTCTGACTACTGTTGTCAATTGTCAAAACATTAGGACGAGAGGGGACAGACCTGACTGACATATAGGCATTTACCCCATTGCACTTGATATTTTTAAAGACTTTATTTTTAGAGAGAGGTAAGGGAGGGAGAAAGAGGGAGAGAAGCATCAATGTGTGAGAGAAACATGGATTGGTTGTCTCTCACGTGCCCCCCAACCGGACACCAGGCCCACAACCCAGGCATGCGCCCTGACTGGGAATCAATCCAACAATCTTTCAGTTTGCAGGACGATGCCCAATCCACTGAGCCACACCAGTCAGGGTGTGCTTGACTCGTTTGTATAATATGAAGAATAATGGCCCCAAGAAAAAGAAAGAATGCAAAGGGAAATGAAAATAAGAGAAATATACATGGTTAATATCAAACCATAACTTTTCAATAGAGAAGATGTAGAATTCACTACTAGTTTTTTCATGTTTTAGGTTACCTTGTGGCAAGGAGCTTTATTATCCACCTACTTTCCTTTTGAACATCAGTCCCTTTGGAAGCCAAAATAAACAGCAATGGGCTGCAAACTTTTCTGGGAAATCCTCCTCACCGAGTGGAAGGGTTGTTTACAAACCCCGAAGAGTTGTGTGACAGTAAGTCCACACCTACAGAAGAAGAAAATGGACATAGTCATTCGCTGTTCATTGTCATACTCCATAGTGAAATCTCCAGAAGTACCGGCAATCTGTAGAAACGGAAGTTCATTGCAAATGAATATCAGTTTCTTATTTCCAAATATGTTTTAAAATTGTGCTAACGTCTGGACTAGATTGCAAGAAATACAGTGTGAAAAGTAGAAGCACTTCTGTATATCTGTATTATCTCAAAAATAATTTATTTTACATTACATGTCCTGCTAGTGGCATGTTTATAAGTATATTTAAAACACTTAATTCACTGAAAAAAAATGAGTTAAGAGCAAAGTTTCATTGGAAAAAGTTACTGCTTTACACTCAAGAGTATATTGTCACCTATGGCTGAATTTAAACATGGACAGTAGAATGTAACCACACGAAGTGATGCCTCTAAAAAATACCAAAAGTAAAAAATAAAAACAAGAAATAGAAAATTAACCCTACGTTATGGCAGAGATTTGTTCTCTTAAAACAATTCCCTGAAGGAGAGGAATGAAAGGAGAAGCCTTTTTCATTTTCAGAACTCACAGAGAGATTTATAGGAATCGTTTGGGAGCGGGGAGGGGAAACATTTGGGTCCCATTTGGGCATAAAAGAGGAGAATTAGTTGCTATCTGGCCTTGTAGCCAGAGGAAATGCGACAATTGTTTTATGGCCCTCCCTTTTTATATCTAAAGTACCGTATTAATCAGAGCTCCTGCAGGAAACAGATGGCACTTTCCAGCTAGATTATTTCTCCAGGGTTTAAGAAAGGGACTTTCAACAAAGCTGGGAGAAAAGTGGAGAGAAATTACAAGGGATAGTGCAGCACCCTGGTGCCAATAATAATAGATCTGCTACTACCCCAGGTCCAAAAGACCCAGAAAAAAGCACAATTTAGAGTCATACAGTGAAGGCCCTTCTGGGGGGACCTTATAGGTCAGGACCCTGGGGGTATAGAGACCCTAACTCCTCTTTTTCTTCTCTAGCCTCACGCAGTGGATTCGAGTGTCCACACCTCTCAGGAAGCTGGTGGACTAGGGGCCCTTTGATACAGTCTCTACAGATCAGCCTCCTGCTTGAGGAGAGAACAGGTGGAGAAGGGTGGGGAATGCATTTGGAGGAGCAAACGGGAGAAAGCTGGCCCATTAGTAATTTTAGGATGCTGCTCTTACGGAACCTACAGTCCAGGGGAGAGACCTCGGTGAAAACAGCTACAACAAAATTAAATGCGAGCACCAGCAAGTACCGCATAAATGCCAATTGTAGGATTCTGATCCAGACTTTTTAATGAAGGACTTTCCCTCATCGCAGATAAACTACCCACTGGGTATCCTCACGGGGGCAGCGTGTGGCCCCCTCTCTTTTGAACCACACCAAGTATTCCTGGGTCCAGCTGAGGAGTTTAGTAGAATTCTACAATTTTTGAAGGCTGCTATGGGCCAGACATTTTGTTAAAAGTGTTATTAGACTAAAGGGGTCCGTTCACTTGCTTGCATCCAAGCCCAGTCAAATGCAAACAGGAGTTTGCAAAAAAGAAAAAGAGGTTTATCAGTTGAGGAAACAGCACCAAGCCCAGGGTCACAGGTGAGCTAATGACACACAGAGACCTGGCTCCCTGATGGCTCCCGGGGTGGGTGGTCCAGGGAGACATCAGTGATCATGGTGGTAAAGGAGTCGGGGCCGTGGGCTGTGCTGGTGGGTCGGGGCCAGGGCGGGGGTAGCTGACCATTGTGTTGGGTCCCGAGGTCAGCCGTGCCGTTGCTCTGTCTGGTTTCCTGAGTGTGAGGTGTGTCGGGTCTGCCCCTTTCACGGGCTGGGACTGAAACCCAACCGAAGTGGACACACTGTCTTCAGCTTGGCCGGAACTCCGTTTCTGCGGGCAGCAGACCCTGAGGCTTGGCTCTGAAGTCAGTTTGATGCTGACCAGACTCCGATGTCCTAACGGCTTACTGAGGGAGGACGGGAATGGATGGACAGAAACCAAAAGAAGCTTGTTAAGGAATAAAGTTTCTCTGTGTGGTGACAAAAGTTGGTAAAATGAAGACTCAGTTCCAGCCCTCGAGGACCTGAAAGGATGAGGAAGGCGTCGTTGGACAATGTCTGGGAGGACCTGTCAAGGGAGACCAGAGCAGACAGTCATGGGGCAGGTAGAGGCCTGGGACCCGGTTCTCCTCTTAAGTGTTTTATATGAATTAAATTATTCTTCCTGCGCCTAACCCAGTGGGATTCATTCTGTTATAATTCCATTATCATCCCCATTTTACATAGGGGAAAATTGACGCACAAGACATTTAAATAACATGCCCAAGGTCACAGAGTGAGCAAGAAATGAAGTTAGGACTTGAGCTAGGTAGTATGGCGTTAGCCCCATTCCCATCCTACCTATTCCAGGGCCCTCCGACCCTCTTCTCAGCGATGAAAGGTAACAAAAGAGGAAGAATGGGAGGAAGAAGTTTTTTAGTGGTAATACCTGTCATTTAATGAGGAACTTCTGGGTCCCCTCATTGTGTTAACCACTTTTACTTGTTTTTAGAATATCCAGTTCTAAATGATCAACTAATGTTTATTTAATGTTGTCAAACTACCTGTACTAGAAAGAGGTCAAAAGCGTGGAGTGATGATTCTGGTCTCACACCAAGTCTCTGTGAATACTTCGCAGTGGATACCTTACATCCTGTATATGTGATCATATAATAAGATTCATCACTGTTGAAAACAGGAGAGTTGTTAATAATAAAATAGTAATACCACTATAAACTTTTATTTCCTTAAATACTTTTATTTTCCAGTATTTGAATACTCATGGATCATGTTAAAATATTTTCATTTTAAACTAATTTATGGATATAAAAATCCTAGTTAACTTAAACTCTCTCCTTCACAGAAGCACAATAACATCCTAGTAGTTAAATGAAAGCAGTGTGACTATTTCTATTATTTATTTTGCTCTTTAGATTCTACATTTAAGTAAAATCATATGGTATTCATTTTTCTCTGTCTGACTTATTTTCTCTGTCTGACTTAGCATAATACCCTCTATGTCCATCCATGCTGTTGGAAATGGTAAGATTTAATTATTTTTGTTTGCAGTTTAATATATTTTAATAGCAGACTTACAGGAACAGCACAGAAGACAGACCACATGAAAACCATACCTGCATGTAGGATGACTCAGAAAAGTACAGTGAGTGGATCGAATCTGCTGTATGGTAAAACTGCTACCGACACCATTTAGTTGCTATCAATAAGAAACTTACTTGTTTTAAAAAAATACAAGTGCTGGCCTTGCCCAGAAAAATTTAGCAGGTTTATTTATGTTATAAAGTTGAGCTGCTGAAACTTGCTCACTGAAGCACCCTGACTTGCATTAATGTTTTATGTCTCCGCATTTATATTTAAAAAATTCACACACGGGTGACAATGGGAAAACTGCTGATATCTGATTTCTGTCCCGTATTTTCCACTTCCAATCATATACCTAGGTGCCTTTTGACCCCACGAGAAAAAAAAAAACCCTAACATTCAGAACTATCATAACAGGAAGACAAGAATTTTTTTTTTTTTTAAGAATGAAATGTTTCCCATCAGAGTGGATTCTTACGCACATTCTCCACGTATGTGGTGTGCAGCTGGATGTCTTCTGGCATAATTGTTACATGTTCGGCATGGGTAGCGCACAGGTTGGTCTCTTCAAAAAGGCCAACCAGATAGGCTTCACTTGCCTCCTGCAAAGCACCAATAGCTGCACTCTGGAAGTGCAGATCTGTTTGAAGTCCTGAGCAATTTCTCGCACCAGATGCTGGAAGGGAAGTTTGTGAATCAGAAGTTCAGTGGACTTCTGATAACTTCTAATTTCATGAAGGGCCACAGTACCAGGCCTGTAACGATGAGGTTTCTTCACCCCTCCAGTAGAGGGCGCACTCTTGCTAGCGGCTTTGGTAACCAGTTGCTCCCTCGGTGCTTGACCGCGGTCGATTTGTGGGCAGTCCGCTTTGTACCAGCCATGGTATAGAGACCTCTTTACTTAGCCCCCTTCTCCAGCTGGAGCTTGGGGAGCTGCAGGAAGGAGAGTGACGGCGGCTGCAAACACAACTGAGAGCTTATTATTCTAAATGGCCGGGTAATATTCTGTTGTATACACATCCTACAACTTTTTTATCCACTTAACCACTGATGGACACTTGGGCTGCTTCTCTCTCTTAGCTGTTGTCAATAATGCTACAAAGAACACAGGGGTACACACAGTATATTCTTTTGCATGAATGTTTTGGGTTTCTTCAGATACGTACCCAGAAGTGAAATCACTGCCGGGGGCAAGGGGCTGGGTGAAAAATGTGAAGGGATTAAGAAGTGAACGTTGGTAATCACACATAGTCACAGGGTTGTATGTACGGCGTAGGGAACACAGTCAGTAACATTGTGTTGGAGTGACTGTGTCTGGCGGCAGGTGGGCACTTAGGTGTTGGGGGGACCACTTTGTAAAGCGTGGGACTTTCCAACCACTGTGCTGTACCCCTGAAACTGACACAAAACAGTCTGGAGCGTAAACTGCAATTGAAAATAAATTTTTAAAACAAGAGAAGAAAGGAATCTGAGACAAAGCATACATTTGCATAATTACAATTTCACTTTTAAAACTACTTGCTGCCTACTGAAGGAGACAACTGGAAATTCTGACAACTTGCATGTTACTGGAGAGTCGGCTGTGATGTCACCGTCACTGACCTTCCTGATCTGTGCCACCATATTTGTATCATGTGATTGGGATTCTGAGACACATCACTTCAGCCAAAAAAAAAAATAGTCTGGCCAGACACAGCTTGGTAAAATCTTTACATTGATGAGTGCCTGGAGAGACAGGGGAAGCTCTGGCTCTTCCACACGTGCACTGTCTTCAGGACCTTTCTTCAGTACACTGAGGAAAGTGTTGCTTATCTCAGGCAATACGTAGAGCAGCTATGCATAGACCTTCAGTGTTCGATAGTATAAGTTAGTAGCCTCTCAATTTAAAATCACCAGCATATTTCCTTTAGAAGCCCCAGTTTCTTCAAGGGAAGGCTGTTAAAACTAAAAAACAAACAAAACAGAGAAACCAAAACATCTCCAAGACCTTAAGCATAGAGTGTGTCATCTACCTTCAGATTGAAAAAATATACCTATGCAAATTGCTTATTAGCTAGTTACATTATAGCTCTGTTTCTGAGGTGGGGGGGGGGGAGGAATGCAGAGTAACACTGGTTTTTGTCCCCTGAGCCTGTGTGAGTTATATCCTGGTCCTGAAATAACTTAGGTGCTTAGGAAAGCACGTTACAACCTTTTCAGCTTGGATCTATTTCTTGCACAGCGAACGCAGCTTTCGGCTGTAGAAATAGTACGCTCTCTCCTTATTAAGCATCAGTAATTTAGTAAGTGAGACCCACTGACATTTCAGTCATTCTGAATCCTTGTACAATTTGAGTTGTAGAAATAGTCAGATGCAGTTCCATCATGCCTAGGCACCATTTACCAGATTGGCGTTTGGCCGCAGCTGTTATGTTAGGCACGCTTGTATTATGTATCTCTCTTTTAGGTTTGAGGCACTACTGCCTTCTTCCCTGAGTTCTGCTTGTGTAGCATTTACTGAGTATTGTGGGCATAGTTACACCGTGAGCACCCTTGGAAACACTACTTAACCGCTCAGTGCTCTCACTTTCCTGACCCTAAAAGCTGTATCGTGGCTCCTCCTTTTAGTGTGGTTGTGACAAAGACAGAAATTGACAAGTGTCGATAATGTAATTATAATATTTTAATTTAATTAACACTCAAGATTTGGCATGATGACTAAGTTGCTTACCATAATATGACAGATTACTAGGAAGTTTCTACTGAAGAGGAAAGTGAAGTTCAGAGAGGTTTAGTAACTTGCCCGAGATCACACAGCTCGTGTGTGGAAAAGGCAGAACTTATGTCCTCATCTGCCTGACTCTCAAGCTCCAAGCCACTTCCTGTTCATTTACTGAACTTGCCTTAAATGCAGGCTTCTGCAGTCCATAACGAGCCTTCCCTCACCCAGAGTGTATAAATTAGCATTCATATCAGGAATATTTTAATATGTAGCAATCTGTTCTATCCAACTGTGGAAGCATGTTAGGCTCAATACGTATGGCTTTAGGAGAAATTCTCTGAGGACCACCCATCTTTTTTGACAGAATAACTTCTAAAAGGTAGCACTTACGTCCTCTTTACTGTTTGTGCTTCATTTTTAATTCACTGTGCTTGGATGTGTCATCTAAGAGTGCTCAGTGACGCTGGAAGATTTTAGTTCTGTCTCACAGTACCTGTAGGTGAGGCTCACATACCTCCCTCTGCCCAACACCTGAGTCTCTGGTGTTCAGGGACACGGATAGCCCTCATAGTGGACTGTCCTCCAGAACAAAGGCTACACGTTAATGTCTTTGCTGTTACTCTCCTTGTGTCCTTCAAAGACTGGAGACTTGTGGTTGGGGGTTATAGACAGAAATGCCGGGAGCCTGGGAGCCTTCAGGGATGGCTCTCAGTCACGCTCACTAGTTGTTTTGCCAGGGAAGTGCCTCTCCCCACCAACTCCACACTTAGACATTTACTTCCATGTCTAAGAATGGGTAGGATTGATTTTTTAAAAATCTGGTAACTACGCTTGGATACCATGTGATTTAACACTCCTTCCCTTACACAGCCCCGCCCCAGCCCCGCCCCCAGTACACTCATTTTACCAGTGAGTGACAGAAGCCTAGTGAAGCTACAGTAATTGTTGGCAAAACTTGAGTTTAGCCCACCATGTGTCTCCCTCTTCAGCCAACTTTATAGCAGATTTTGTAATTTTTAAGGAAGTAGACTTTTTATTTTGTGGCATTTTTTTAAGTGATCTCTGATAGTGCTCCCTGTCATTCAATAACATGTGGTTATTTTCCCAAAGCTCTGGAATTATTGGGGAAGAAGAACACTAGGTCTGCCAAAACAAATTTGTAAACAATTAACCTTTAGGATAATTATTATACTGTGCAAGACCTTCTGGTAATGCACAGTATAATAATATGCTTATACTAATATGGATGAGTACAATTTTTATAAGTTAGCCAAGAATCAAATAAAAAACCAATATAGGCATTGTTTTTACAAGTTCATTTTATTTACAGTAACTGATGCTATCAAATGAAAGATGGCATTTTCTAACATTTAATTAATTTTCTTTGAGGAAAGCATACACGTT
>VMDR010003034.1:20077-79264 GCA_007922815.1 Macrotus californicus | reverse complement strand
GACATTCTTTCTGCGACCCTCCTGTTTTCTAAAATTTCAAAGGCTTTATGCATTGGGCTACAAATGAATCTGTAGTCCGCCTGCCCTCGTGGCCTCAGCTGTGGACCAAGGCATTCCTGTGTTACATTCAAGCCACGAATACCTTTACCCAGAGGCTTAGCCAGGATACTCACGTTTTGTTGTTTTCTTTGCAGCTTCCTATTGTATCTGTGATGAGAGAAACAGAGTCCCAGTTACTGCCAGATGTGGGAGCTATTGTAACCTGCAAGGTAAGTCGGTCCTCACCTCACTACTTCGGACACCCACGTCCAGTTCTGAAATCCATGATCATTATAGAACTATGCCGTTCAATATGGTAGCCACTAGTCACATATGGCCTTTTAAATTTAAGTAAATTAAAATTAAAAGTGTATTTATCAGTTTCACTGGCCATATTCCAAACGCTTAACAGCCACGTGTGGTCAGTGCTCGCCATATTGGTTTATCACAGAAAGTTTCACTGGGATTTGCTGGTCTAGAGATTTCTAGGGTAATGATCAAGGCAGCCAAATTCAGGTTTGCACAGTTCTTTCACAGAACAGGTTCCCTGAATATGTAGTTTTACTTGTATCTAGGAAACAGGCTCCAAAGGGTGCTAAGGAGGCCTATCTTTGAATATCTGAAGTGAGGCCTTTTTCTACAGAGAAGTGAAAGATACTGTAGCATTCCTGTTCAGTGTAGTCGTTTAGGGTATTTCATGGGAAGTGCAGATGAATGCTGTACGGATCAGTAGCTGTAACACTTCATCCCACCCTCTGCCAGGTTACATTAACTTGGAGCTCTTAGTAACTGGAGAGTCAGTGATCCAGATATTGTGCAGCAGCTGAAATGTAGACTTAAATTCCATCCACTGTATAGGCCTCTTAGTAGGATCTGTTCAAGGTCTAGATTTACTATAATGCCCTGTGTCTGTTAGACATCTGTATTTTGCAAAAGCTGTATTGTGCTGTTTCATTTGATTCCTGAAGTAACTCCATTGGCTACAGTGGCTCTTAATTCCACTCTACATATGTCACTTACGCAGGGATAAGTAGGAGTTAACTTGTCTTAAACTCGATACTTAGTAGGTTGCTTGGACTAAAATCCTGGTAATTCCTAATTTATTGCTGCCTCCTTGAGCTGACAACTGCTGATACTCTAACGCTGATCTTTTCTCTGTTCTCTAGGTCTCTAGCATCAATTCACGCTTTGCCAAAGTACACATCTTGTATGTGGGGTCCACACCACTTAAAAACTCTTTTCGAGGAACTATCCGGTAAGAAGTATTCTTGTCTTCACATTTGCCTCAGCACCTGGAATAAGTTTGAAATTTTTAGGAACAATTGCAATCCCCCTCCTGCCTATTTCTCTTCCCTTTGTACTTTGATTTGCCCCAGGTAGTGTCCCAAGAAAATATTGTAATATATGAGTTAGGACAAAAGGAAACTATTAATGAGATAGGGCTTAAGAATAAAGCAAAAAGAATTGAGCTATCCTAGAGATGAGTGGTGTGGGATGATTCATATCAAAGAAAACATTTTAGGAAGGACCTTTCTTTCTTGAATTTGATATAGATTAAACCCATGAATTGTAGGACATTACCGAGGTTAGTGGATAACATGGTAGATTTTTTCCATGTGGATTCTTTGAGAAGGGACAGACAGTTCTTGTGAGCCAGGTTAGTTTAACTTCTGAGGCCTTTCCTACCCTCAGGATTCTGTGTGGTTCTATGTTGCTTCTGTTTAGACTCTCCTAAGGCAGCAGAGTTCCTTATCCTTTCTTGCCAAATCTTACCAGCTTTTCTCTAATCAGAGGTATTGATACTGCCGCTCTCTGTGATCCAAGAATGTGAAATGTGGTTTTCTCTCCGTGAAGTCTGCGGATGCTCGTTCACCTTGCTCCTCTGGGTGACAGCTGGGTCCCAATTATGATGTGATCTCTGCTCTTAACGCTCTTTATCTGCGAGGCATCTGCAGGACAATTCTTTCTTACCAATAATTAATCTTTCTGTTAATTTTTTTTTATAGCAAGGAAGATGTTCGAGCTACTGAAAAAGACAAGGTTGTTGGTTGGTTCTTTTTTTTTTTCTTTTTTGGCTTTAGGATTCTCAGTCCTTTTAAATTATTCCAATGAATTTTAAAGATCGGTAGGAATGTGGAGTCCAAAGAATTTGAAGGTGTTCCCTACTGGAATTTATTTATCGCTATTTCCTCAGACTTATTCTGGACCTGTTCAGAGCCACCTTTTGCCCAGGTCAGATTCCTGGCCAGGTTACCGGATTCAGAATCTCTCATTTATAATGACGAGCTGTAGAAGCAGTGAAAGTTGTTGGTTGACTTGAGTAATGATGACTTCTACCCCCGGGATTAGAAAGTAGACTGATTCTACCAGAGGGGTTCATAGTTTCCTGTAGACCTAATCTAAAGCTTTCATTGAACACTCCTGGTCTTTCTTTACAGGTTGAAATTTATAAGAGTTTTCGCCCAGGTGACATTGTCTTGGCCAAAGTGGTATCCTTTATTCCCAGCAGACTTGTGATCCTTTGTCAAAAGAAGAAGTGGGAGTGGAGAAACAACTTGAGTGGCTGTGGGAGGGAAGACTTGTCACCCCTCATTTTCCTTCATCCATGTTCTGTGACTAGATCTCCCTAGGTGACGCGCAGTCCAACTACCTGCTGACCACAGCCGAAAATGAGCTAGGGGTGGTGGTGGCTCACAGTGAATCGGGTGAGTTGGGCCATGCTTCTGATGCTTGCCTTTTCCTGAATTCTGTGGTTTGGAATTAATCCATTATTTTCCTTCATTTCCATTGTTTTATAATTATTTAGGAAGCAATGTGAACATAGATACATACTGCTGAGATTAGAATGAGTCTTCTCATATAAATCTAAGGAAAAGGGAATGGTTCCTACTTACCTCTCCATAAGTCAGTTGGGTAAACAAGGTTTTTTCTGTATGAGTGGAGGTTCACCAGGTACCATGGTGACACATCAGTTCATACCCAGCTGAAGAGAGAAGGGTCCCCGGCGAGTATTTGGAGTACCAGTCCCAACACCATCTTTTTTCCCTTGTAGGTGTGCAGATGGTTCCCATCAGCTGGTGTGAGATGCAGTGCCCTAAGACCCACACTAAAGAATTCCGGAAAGTGGCCCGAGTACAGCCCGAATTCTTGCAGACCTAAGAAGCCACATTTTACCCCCCAGGAGGGGTATAAGCTGTTCCCAAGAGCACATGTATGAAAGTAGCAGTAAGGTGCTACTGTCTTTATTGATATACCTGGGGCCAGCCAGCAACCAACTCAAGAAAAGTCTGCCAGAAACTAAATCTTGGAACGGTTTTCTTGTGAACCTTCGGTGGATTTCATTCTCTCGAGTGATAAATTTTTCTTGGGGGCTCCATAAACAAACTGAGTAATGTTGGAAATAGCCTATTCGTTCTGACAGTCTTACAAATATGTATTTTTGCTGTGACAGAGAAAACAGTTTTATTAAAAAAAAGGATTTTATGGTGTCTGTTGTCTTGAGTAGGGAAAAGATCTAAATGGTGTCATGGCGTTTGGAGCAGGTCTTGCTGGCGGCCTCCGTGAACTGACGCACGTCAAGTGCGTGCTTGCTCTGCACAAAGCCTGGTCTCTAATCTTTTTAATATTTTTTATGTTCTCTTTTAAGTACTTCTGCTAATTGAGTACTTACTGTGTGCCAGGCCCTGGGTCAGTCACTTTATATACATCCCCTGATTTAGAGAGATGATGGCTGAGTGAAAATTATAGGAAGCAGGTGGGGATCCCGGGAGCATGTGAGCAGTTCTGAAGTTACTTGGTAACCCTAGTGTTACTGATAGAGTTAGTATTCCAGGAAAGGGACATGGGACTGATGTGAGAGGGTCAGGAAAGGATTTGCAACATGAGGTAGAAGGGATTAAAGAGTTAGATAAATGAAGGGAAGACACTCAAGGCAGAGAGAAGCCCTAGCAAATGCAGAAACAGAAATGAAGACATAAGTTTGAGGGTGAGGAGACGTGAGGGTTGAGCGTGGAGTGGTTACAGAGGGAGTGGACGGGGCAGTGAACTACGAGATGGCACCTCCTGCGCTGTCGTTCGAGGGCCCTGTGTCGTCTGTGTGCCGTGACGGTGGCTGAAGGGGGAGCTTTGGAGTCCAGCTTCTAGTTCTAGCCCTGAGCAAGTTAGGTGGTTTCTGTTGTATTGTTGTTGTTGTTTTTTTTTAATTAAAATTTTTATTCAGATAATGGTAGGTCCACATGAAGTTTTAAGAAATAAGACGGAGCCCTGGCCAGAGTGGTGCCATTGGTTGGGTGTTGTCCTGCAACCAAAGGATCCCGGGTTCGACTCCCATTCCAGGCACATGCTCGGGTTGTGGGTTCAGTCCCCAGTCAGGGCTCATGCAAGAGGCAGCCAGTCAGTGTTTCTCACATGGATATTTCTCTCCCTCCCTTTCTCCTTCCCTTCCCCTCTCTTTGGAATCAACGAAAAAAGAAAAAAATGAAATAATACAGAGAGATCCCTTGTACACTTTGCCCAGTTTCCCACGATGGTAACATTTTGCAAAATTATAACAATCAGGATGTTGACATTGATATATGAGCAGGTTACTTTTATTTAAGTCTGTTTCCTCACATGAAATAGTATGACCTCATAGGACTAGTGTGAGAAAGATGCATAAAGTGCTCAGTACACGCCAATAGTATTGTTACATGTTGTTGTGATACATCTTGTTGCCTTCTGTGTAGAGTCTACTAAATTCAGGCCATGTGCTGGACACTTAGATACAGTTTATTTAATCAGTACCTTACTAACAGGTATTTTAAAACTTTGCAGAATTTTTTTATACAATACAGCAGAGAAAACACTCATCTTTTTGCGTGCCTGATTCTTTAACGAAACAGGTTTCTAGCAGTGGGATGCTGGGTCAGAGAATATACACGTTTTTAAAGATTGTATTTATTTTTAGAGAGAGGGAAAGGGAGGGAGACGACACTTTGCAAGACGACACCCAACCAGCTGAGCAACGCTGGTCAAGGTGAGAACATGCACACTTTCAGTTTCGGTTGGATTCTCCCTGTCGCCCTGCAGGAAAATGCTGCCAATTGATTCTCTCAACAACAGTGTTGGCCATTTTACTTACTGGGTTGGCCTAAAAGTCCACTTAGTTTTTTCCATAAAATCAAAGACATTTTTCATTTTTACCAGTAACTTTATTGTTTGGATATTTTGAGCATGTTGGCTCTCTCTCATTATTGACTCCTAATGAGTAGAGGCCAGGGGTGCTGCTAAACATCTTCCAATGCATGAGACAGCCCCACAGCAAAGAATTATTTGGCCAGAATGTCAATAGTACCAAGAAACTTCACAAACCACTTTTTTTTTTTAAAGATTTTATTTATTTTAGTTTTAGAGAGGGGAAGGGAGGGAGAAAGAAAGGGAGAGAAATATCAATGTGTGGTTGCCCCTGACATGCCCCCACTGGGGACCTGGCCCGCAACCCAGACACGTGCCCTGACTGGGAATCGAACCAACAACTCTTTGGTTCACAGGCCATGCTCAGTCCGCAGCCTGCGCTCAGTCCGCTGAGCTACACCAGCCAGGGTACAAACCACTTTTGTCATGTTCAATCAGTCAGCACGTTCTCCATACACTGCACAAATTTTTTTTTATATCAGTTGCATTTTTACCTTTCTTGAAATAATAAAGCATAATATGCTGAAAATGTTGCATATTTTCTTCCATCTTCAATATTAAAATGGCTGCACAAAAATTCACCAGTTTTGGTAATTTTTTTTTCTAATGCACACTGATATGACAGCTGTCACAATACAACCTAACAAAAGTATTTTGAATGAAGTTAAGGACGGCTAAGCACTACTAGAGCCATCATACGGAAAAAACTAAACGAACTTTTTGGCCAACCCAATATCTTGGAACTTCACAGTGACCCTGGAAAGTAGCGACCATTTCCGTTTTACAGAGATAGAAACTAAGGTTTAGAAAAATTCACTTGCCCCCAGTGACAGAGACATCAAGTGGTAGGTAGTACAGTGCTCACACCCAGGCCTGCCTTGTTGTAAACCCCAGGCTTCCTCCTGTATAGCGGTGCCTTTCACCAAGCACTGAACAGAAACTCCGCCGTGCAGTTAGAGGCCTTCCAAATTGACGTTGTTAATTGAGTGCTCGTTGTACATCGTTTACTCATTTAATAAATATCCCCTGAGCAGCCACTCTGCCCAGCACTGCACTGCTGCAGGAATGAGGAGGTAAAGCAGTGAACGTGATTGAACCCTTTCCTTGTTGAGCTTGCATTCCAGTGGGGGAAGACAGAGAACAAGTAAACAAATAAAGAAATGTTACGATTTTTTTTAAAAGTGTCCCAAAGAAGAACATTTGAAATAATTGGATAATAGCCTTCCCTGATGTAGTGCAGACTGGGTTATATGGTCTCATTCTTAACCCTCCAATAGTGTATTATACGTTAGTTATGTCCTTGTCTCCCCTACCAGCCCCAGCTTTTAGGGCAGGGTCCTCTTGCCTGTCTTTGAATCTCCAGTTCCTGGTACTGTCACTAACACACAGCAAATACTGAATAAAAAATGTTGATGCGTACTTAGAGCTGACTGAACTGTGCCTAAACAGTGATGTTTAGTGATAGTGATACTTGCTAATCTAAAATTCGTTCTAGAAACGAGGATGCTGTGCCTTGGAAAAGTGGGTTTCAGCCTGGATTAGGTGGACATCAAAATTGCCTGTAAAGCTCTAAAAGGGGGCGTGGGGGGAGCAGGTGCCCTAGCTCTGCTTTCACATCTTCCAGTGCAGGTGGTTAGGGGTTTGGTTTTGTCCCAGGCCCACAGGTGATTCTGATGTGCTAAGAAGCACTGTCTTAGGACTGCAGTTGTTGCCCTTCTAGTAGTAATAGATGATGCTGGATTTCTGTCATTTCTCGTCCATAAGGCAGTTCTTGTGAGAGCCTCTTTTAAGTTACGAGGAATGGAGACTGCTGTAGCCTCAAGAGATGTCGGGACATAGAGTGACATTAATCCAAGACCACGTCTGACTTGGCTGAAGGGCACTTGATCAAACCAGATGTCAACTTGGTCTAAGGTTCAGTACGGGCTAAGTAAAGTAACGTCCCCCTGGGCTGTTGGAGACCTACATTACCCAAGGTCTTCCTGGGGTTACCGTGTAGATCTAATAAACTGGACCTGTAAGGCAAGGTGCTCGAAAGTATTTAAGTGTTAGAATAAGGACCTTGATTTAGTTGAACTAACGTCTTTCACCTGGGTTTAAATTACATCTCTTTCGGCCCGTTTTCTGTAAACTGAGTGAACCAGGCCTTTCTGAGGTTGTCAGTATTACAGGTTTTGTATGCAACATGCCTCACCCAGTGGCTGGTACAGGGGGACTTCATTCTAGCCAAACAGGTGTTACTTCTTCCTAGTAGAAGAGAAAGTCCTTACGGACTGTCTTACATTCCAGCAACCTTTTCAAAGGCCTGAGAAAAAGTGAATGTGAGCAATGGCCCTCCCCAGTTGTGTATTATAATGTAACTATTCTACTCTATCAAGTCATTTGATGAGGTTGTCTGTGACTTTTAAGGATGTCAAATGAGTGACAGGGTTAAAACTTCCAGGGCAGCCCTGGTTGGTGTGGCTCAGAGGACAGTGCTGATTCCGTCAGGGCAGTGCCTGGGTTGCTGGCCAGGTCCCCACTTGGGGGCGTGTGAGACAACCACACATTGGTATTTCTCACACTCTGGGGCCACAAAGAAAGGTGCAAAACAAGCCTGCAAGTTACTAGTAGAAAAGGATCAGCTTTTTAAAAACTGGTCAAGCCTCCACCTTACTCTAAAGAGGGCACAGTGGTTTCAGAATTTGACTATCTGGTAACTAGCACCACTAGAGGCAGCAGGAATGGAGAGCTCAGCCAGGAAGACCTGCCCACCCCCACCCTCGGCTTTCCAGCCTGAGAAGACACACAATTTTGGACCAGGCTGTGTAAAGTCGTACTGGGTGTCCTGAAGCTCTTACTCCGTCATGCAAGGACTTGGGTAATGAGACATTTCAAGTCAAGTGTTCAAGCTGATTTCCTCGGACAAGAAGAGATCACACATCACACAGAAAATATTGCACACGACTCCTTTATTATACTGATCTGGAAAAGATTTAGTAGTTACGCTCAAAATGTGTGCTGGGCCCAAGTGGCAGGGCCAAGCATCTGGAACATGATTCGGAAATCAGACACTGTGAAAGACACACCTGGACGTTATCGAGAGACCTTTCACTGCCATGAAACAGTGAGGCAGGGGAGGGATTCTAAAACGCACAGCAGGACGAACTCCTACCCCTTCCAAGTCAAGGAGCTTGTCCCACCTTGACGTGAGGAATGGCCTACTTTGTGATTATCACATGTGGGAATATTTCAACCGCCACTAGAAACCCCAGAAGGGTTTTTGTTTTGTATTTTTTCTATATATATATATATGTATATATATATATATATATACTTTTTTTGTAAAAGTAAATGCAAAACATTTAGGATTGATCCCAGTCTTCTGGGGCCAGGGAGGAAATGCTGGTTTCAGTCACTGCGCACTCTTCTTCCACGGGAATGACTAGGGCCCACCCCCACCCGTCAGCCACCTGACTGCAGAATAGCTCGGGATTTCTGTGAACAAAAATCTTGCCTCACTGGTCACACCTTAGCATGGCTCCTCCCTACCCCCCTACTCAGCAGGTCCTTAGTAATAAAAAAAGCACTAGCAAAGAAACCAGAGTTTTACTACTCCTGGACTCTCTTAAATAAGAGCCTTCTCTCAGCTTGGACTGAAGACCCAGGCCCCAGAGGTGCCATTCTGACTAGACTGCATGAAGGGAGTGGGTGCGAGAGACAAAATGGCTGAAACGAAATTAGGAGCCACTGGTCCCCATCAGCAGCTACAACCTATGATGCCTACAGATGTGGTCAGTGTGACATGTGCACAGGAGGGGGGCAGAGGAGTGGGATGGGCAGGGAGGGTGTCCTTGGGAAAGTAGTCTGCCTGCTCGCCTTCACTTCTTGACCTTGCCCTGGGCAGCCACAGCCTCCATGGCTTTACGGACGGTCTCTTCGTCCCCCAGGAACTGCATGGGCTTGATGGGCTTCAAGTTCTTGTCCAATTCATAGACAATGGGAATACCAGTCGGCAGGTTCAGCTCCATGATAGCCTCTTCAGAGAGACCTGAAAATGCCCACCATGATTAGCCAAGCAAGACAGGACACTCCATGACACCCTTAGGTTTACTATTTACCCTCCAGGTGATGAGGGCCTTGGTAGGAATTAAAACAAGGTGCCCGTTCTGAAATTTGAAATAATGATCTGTATTCTATAGATCAATCACCCAAGGAGTGCCCCCAGTACTTACTTGTCAGCCACTGGAAAGCAGGGAAAAGTATGAAAGGTGTGTACCACGGACCTATCTCCCAGAGTGGGGTCCAAAAGCACACAGTGAGTGGAGCAGGACTTAAATACATCTCAAATGTACTATGTAGTCCATCCAGTCTGCCAAAAATCAGCACATCTGGCCTCTAGACCCTCAAGTGAGACAACTTAAGATGTGAACTGGAGCCCTGGCCAGGTGGTTCCATTGAATGGAGCATCATGCTGCTCACCAAGTACCCAGTCAGGGCACTTACCAGTAGCAACTGATCAAAGTTTCTCTTATATCAGTGTTTGTGCATGTTTCTCTCTCCCCACCCCCATTTCCTCTCTTTCTAACATCAATAAACATATCCTCAGGTGAAGGTTAAAAAAAAAAGATGCAAACTGAGATTTGCATGTGAAATTGTGCCAGGTTGTGTTTAAGGTATGATTAAGGAGGATTTTATCAGCAATTTCAACTGGCAGTCCTAGTCTAGAGCATCTCAAACTTGAATGTGTATCTGAATCACCTGGGCGATAGATGCAGCTTCTGAATCAAGTCTCCAGTGTGACCCCAGGGGATCCGGCCACCTCTGCTTCTCTAGAAGACGCTTCGAAAAACAAAGGTCCAGGGTGTGTTTCCTCTAGGAATCAACCCAGACTATCTCTAAGGCTAACATGTGCCCAGCCCTTTCCAGAAGGTTTCCTTCATACTAAATCATTAAATCCCCAACTAGTGGCAGTTCTGCTTATCCCTCCATGAGGGCCCCTCTGAAAACCATACATACCTTCCAGATGCTTGACAATGCCCCGAAGGCTGTTGCCATGGGCTGCAATCAGTACCCGTTTCCCCTCCTTGATCTGGGGAACTATTTCTTCATTCCAAAAGGGCAGAGCTCTGGCAATAGTGTCCTTCAGACTCTCACAGGAGGGGAGCTGGTCTTCAGTGAGATCTGCATACCTGCGGTCCTAACAACAACAAAACCCAATTCACACTCTTCAGTTATGAGCAGTTGCATCTGCTCTGCCCATTCCTCACCCCCTAAGGGGTCAAAGTGATAGCTAAAGGTCTCTCCCCAGGGCACAGAGTGAAGCTGAGAACTTGGGAAAGAAATCATCATCATTCTGTCCCTCTCTTATCACCCACTACTAGGAAAACTGAAAGTTCAAAGAAACATAACTTAGAAAAGGAGAACAAGGCTCTTCCCAATTCACTCTATCTTATGGCTTTGGAAGGCCCTACCCTATAGATGGTTTTACAAAATATGGCGGTGGAGATATAACAAATGATCAATTACATCTTTTAACAAATGGAAGCCATTTCTTGGAGAAAGGGGATTACAATGAATTATTTTAACATAAATTATAAGCTCAATGGGAGTAGGCTGCACTAATAAAAGCTATAGAGTGAGGCCCAGACTCTCATTCCCCAGCCCTAGGTTGAGTGAGCCAGACCTCACTTTGTACGTATTTGTACATACCTTACTGATATTGCTGTAGAAGGGATGGTCAGGCTCCATCGGTGGTGGTGGGACATCATAGGAGCGCCTCCAGATCTTCACCTGGGCCTCGCCATGCTTGGCAGCAGTTTCTGCTTTATTAAGGCCAGTCAGACCCCCATAGTGCCGCTCATTGAGACGCCAAGTCCTCACTACGGGCAGCCACATTTGGTCAATGGCATCCAGCACTGTCCAGAGAGTCCGAATTGCTCTCTTCTGCACTGAGGTGAAGCAGATATCAAACTCATAGCCGGCATCTGGAAATTGTAAGTTCAAAGTGGTAAGCTAATCAGATTGACTCTGGAGTCAGAATTTTCTTACATATAATCTCCACACAAGTAGTCCAAATAAAAATACTGGGCTAAATATTCAATTTTGTACACTCCAGCAGGAAAAACTAGTATTCTGCCTTCGGGGAAGATAAAATTCATCAGCTTACATTACAGTTGATGACATACCTCCCAGCAGTTTCCCAATAATGCGTTTAACCCAAGGCGTAAATGTACTGTCAACCAACTAACCTGCCGTCTGTGCTGCCCGTCCTAATCCCCAGAATGCTGTGCTTTAATTAAACACATTTTAAGACTATTTTGGGCCCTGGGTGGTGTGGCTCAGTGGACTGAGTGCCGGCCTGCGAACCAAAGGGTTGCCAGTTTGATTCCCAGTCAAGGCACATGCCTAGGTTGCGGCCACGTCCCCGGGGGGGGGCGGTGAGAGGCAACCACACATTGATGTTTCCCTCTTTCTCCCTCCCCCCGTCTCTAAAAATAAATACAATCTTTTTAAAAAAAGAGTTGTTGGCCCAACCAGTAGGTTACAACGATTAATCTTACTTCATGTCTCATGAAAAGTTATTCTCCCTCCCTCTTTAAGGGGAAATATGGCTCTTCCTTATGTGTTAGGCCAAGCAAACAGTCCTGTTTTCCTCCATGAGGCTACAAAGCCTTCTTTGGAATTTAGCACACTTTCCCGGATATTGCCTCATATTGAGGTTGCCAACAGTCATTAATGAGATGTGAAGTGAATTTTCCTGCCAGTCATTCAACTGAAAATGAGGCAAATAAGAACTACCCTGATGGGGGAAGAAAGGATTAATCACTAGGAAACCACCACCACCCACAAGGGGAGAGTACACAGCTCATCACTGAGCTTCAGGACAAGTCCTAGTAGGCTTGGCTACCATCGGCTCCCTAAAGGGGAGGAAAGGTGCCCCAATAAAAGGCTGAGTCACTGGGAAGCAACAACCCATAGTGCAAAGTCTCAGCTCCCATGCTGAAAAGCAACTGGTTGTTTCACTGCAATTATTTCCACTCTCAATGGAATCCAAAAATGGGATACATAAATTAGGTCCCCAAAGAGAAGAGCAGTCCCTTAGGACTCTTTAACACAACTCTAAAGCCTCTTCCTTTAACTTGCCCATTCAAACGAAGCACAGTCTAGGGCACTCCCAGGAATGGACTTGCGGGTGTGGTGTGGGCTCCATCCTCCCTCAGGAGTAAGATTGCAAGGTCAGTTCTCAATAGCTTCCTCTTAGAATCAGATTCAAGAGTATATAAGCCCTACTATCACTTTTTTTCAAGGTTTTGTTTATTTTCATTGAGAGGGGAAGGGAGGGAGGAGACATCAATGTGTGGTTGCCTCTCACGCGCCCCCCCACTGGAGACCTGGCCAGCAACCCAGGCACATACCCTGACTGGGAATCGAACCAGCAACCCTTTGGTTCACAGGTCGGTACTGAACCCACTGAGCCAACCAGTCAGGGTGCTACTGTCAGTTAAAGCCCTGATTAACTTAATGTATTTATTTTAGGTCTTTTATATTATTATATTATTCATAAAGGTCTTCATCATTCAGAGTTTTTTGCTTTTAATCTTCCACTTTTTAATATACTCATCTGTGATGCCCATAGTAGATATTAAAATTTTTAATGGGACTTTTTAAAACTAATGCTACCTAAAAAATAAAATAAAATTAATGCTACCAGCATTTACTTAAAAACTGAAAGAGGGTCTGTTATTTTAACATTACAAATTTAACCTTTTGATCAGTCTTAGGGCAGAAATTGTCATTTCTTTGCCATCAGCAAACCACCACAGACCCATACAGTTCTTCCTGCCGGGCAGCAGGAGAGAAAATGGCCTCCTTTACCAGCACTTTGCTTCCCCCGCCTCTCCTAAACTGTATGAGGTCACACCAGCCACCCCAAAGCATTCACACACACGCAGCAAGATTACATTTCCGACTTTCCAAACCTTTGCTTTATTTCAAAAGGATCTACAGTGAAGGCAAGAAGCTAGAGAGGGCAACCTGAGGCCAAATACCTGTTCCACATCAACTAGGCATCAGTGACCCTTTTAAATGACTGTTTCTTTGTCCACGGGTTAGGAGGGAGCAGAGCCAGGCCTGGCCAAAGCACCTCCTCAGTCCAAAGATTCTTCAACTTGCTGGCAGCAGGGAATGCTCCCTTATTAGCATTTCAAAATCACAGACCTATCTGCCACAGGGGGCAACCCTGCCTAGGCAAGCTTATCTCACTGCCACTTCCACCTCTGCCCAGCGTCCTTGGCCAGCAGCCTACCAGTTCCTCACACCCACCGGGTTACTCAACCCCAGCACTGAGGCCAAGGCACTGGACTAGGAGTAAGGTATGACCTTGGACCAGTCATCTTTCCAATCATCTCTATCTCAACTATAAAAGAGGGCCAGGAAGGGATAGTGGGAAGGAGCATAAAATCTGCATACTTTATAGAGCTGTGGAGAGGATCGACTCAAATTCATTCATTCATTCATTCATTCAATTACATTTGCAGATTCATTTTGGGCACAGGATTTGTGGAATACTGCTGAGCAGCAAAGGCCTACACAAGAACGTGGATTTCTTGGTTTCTTGATGCCTGCCGGATCCCCCAGCCCCGCGCCACTCCCTCCACAGTGGGAGATAAGCGTGTGGCCCGTTGCCTCACAGGATTCACAGCAGCCTCTTAAGGAGGCTTGGTTACAGATGCCGGAAGACACCGGGCATTAAACTTGACCACCTGTCCCCGAGTTACTAAATGCTGACTAGAAAGGAAGATTTTGCAAGGTGGTGCCGTGGAGAGTGCAACCCGCTGCAGGGCGGTTGCCCCGAGTCCACTTCCTGGCACGCGGCCCCTCACTCACTACTGGGTGACCTTGAGCAAGCCGACCCCCCCCCCCCCCACACACACACACGGACCCATTTTCTCAAGTGCAAAATAAAATGCTGGCGAGATGAAGTCCAAGGTCTCAGCCCTCTCCGGGAAGGCGCGGGGACAAGCCAGGAGGCCCTGACCGAGGGGTGCCCGCTCGGGCCTTCACACCCTTACCCACAACCCGGCCCGCTCCGCACCTCGCAGCGCCTGCCCGCCACGTTTCGCCTCTTCGTGCCCCGCCGGGCTCAGGTCCGCGTCGTACCAGCCACTGAAGCGGTTCTCCAGGTTCCACGCGCTCTCGCCGTGCCGGATCAGAACTAGCTTGTACGCAGCCATGGCGGTGGCTCCGAGTGCGATGCAGACTGGGGCTCGCCGAGATTCCGGAGTGGCAGCCCAGCCCCGGCCCCCGGCCGCGCCTGCGCGCTAGCGTTCCACCGCCCGGCTCCGGCACCGTGGCTCGCCCTAAATCTTTCCACTCGCTGGGAACCACTGTCGCCCTCCGGGTATGCGCATGCGTCCTGTGCCGGCGCTGCGGCCGCCGCCAGGAGGGGGAATGAACCGTGGTACACTAGGGCGCATGCGGCCTCTGCCGTCGGCCCCGCGTCCGCCGCAGCGGTCACGGAGCGCACGTAAGCGCCCTGGGCGGCGGGACCCTTGGGCGGTGCTGGAGCGTGCGTGCCGGCCAGAGTGTTCGAAAGCCACCCTGACCTTGTAGTTAGCTATCGTTCATAAGTCTTTCATTGTAATAACCCTTGTCATTTGAGTCGCTCTGAGCTCCGCTACACACAGAACCTGATTCATACACGAATCTTCACGCTTTCATTCTATTTGCTCTGTATCTTTGGGCAGTTCGTGTAACTTCGCCAAGCCTCCTCTGTAAATGGACATCATAAATACTTAGCGCTTGCCCATTTACCTGGAAGATGCTCGGTAAATAGCTGTATTGATGTCATTTCAGTGGGCACTGATCTGTTTTACACTTAAGGAAACGGGCTCTGACCGCTGGTTCCAAAGCCATGTTCTTTAACGCAGAGCTCTTTATCCTACATCTCCTAGTCTCTCTCTGCATTCAGACCTCCTGGGTCTCCAACAGAGAAGCCCTAGAACCCTTCAAATATTCCAGAAACAGGAGAGCCTCCGCCTGTTCCTCCACCCAATCATGTTTAAACATGTGCTTCTGTGGACAGCTCTGTGCTCCCCGTGCCACAGTGAAATTGTGCTGTGTGCTTTATTTTGACAGAGATTCTAGAAATTTTTAACACACACTCATGAAGCAACTACTACGTGCCAGGCAGTGTAATAAGTGTTTTGCAACCATTAACTTCTTTACTCTTCAAATCCTCATAATGATCCTATGAGGCAGGTTTTCCCATTACTGATGAGGAAACTGAGAGACGAGGTCACCTGTCCAAGGTTACAGGATCCAGGATTCAAGCCTAGGCTGGCTGGGCTCCCAAATCCAGGCACAGTCTTACCTGCTACTCTCTATGGCCTCCACATTTTAATCATTTATTGACTTTGAAGAGTGGGTAGGATTTGAGAGGCAGACACAAAGGTTCTTTGGGAAAAACATGAACCAAAACTCATAAGATTGGCTTGTAGATAAATCATCATAATTGCTATTGTTGCTTTAGTGTGTCGAGTTTTTTTAATGTATTATCTCAACCCTCTAGCAATTCATATAATGTAGGGGCTGTTATAGCTCCAGTCCATGGATGAGAAAACAGACCCAGAGTAATCATTTATCCAAAGTCACAGCTCAGAAATGGATGAGAAACCAGGACTCTAACCACAACGTTCCTCTGTCCTCCGCAGCTGGGAAAGATGGCATTCCGTGACTGGAGAGGTGACTGGGGTGAATCCAGCACTAACAGCTGTACCTGGAGCTCAAAAAACTCCAGGGCTGCAAAGCAGGAACTGTGCAGGAAGGACTCCGTGTTCAAACTGCAGGTATGGCCCAAGTGGGAGTCCTTGAAAGACTTCCTCTTAGGAAGTTCTCCCTCTGGTCATTCCTGCTGCTTGGTCATCCCAACCTGATGCCCAGGCCCTCCGAGGGAGAGCTTAACATGGGCTTTTCAGACCACACTTTTCGTCCTCTGCTTTGGCCCTAATCCACGCTCTCAGTCTAGCTCCTGCCATGTTCCTTTCTCCTCACCTTGCTCTCTGCTTCTATTCAAGGTTTCTAAGCTTTTGTCTAGCTGGGCCTCACATTTCTGAAATGAATAGAAAGTGTGAGAAGGGAGAGGTCTGAGTTCAGATGTATCTCTTTTTGGTTAGCTGTGGGGCCTAAGATGGCTCACTCAACTTCTCACCCTGAGGTCTGCCCTCCACAAACTGGGACAATAATCATATTTACAACCACCTGAAGCACTGTTGTGAGAAATAAACGAGATGTGTGTGAGACGCACTTAGCACTGTGCCCAGCAAATAGTCATAAATAACAATACATATATTATTCATGTGTTAATAAGAAATATTATTAGCAGTGTGATCAAGAAGGCAAAAAAGATTTAATGAAGGGCACCATTTCAAAGGGTGTGAGCCCTGGCTGGTGTGGCTCAGTGGACTGAGTGCCAGCCTATCACAACACCCTTCAGGTTGCCAGTTCGATTCCCAGTCAGGACACACACCTGGGTTGCTGGCTGGGTCCCTACTTGGAAGCGTACAAGAGGCAACAGATCAATGTATCTCTCACACATCCACATTTCTCTCCCTCTCTTTCTCCCTCCCTTCCCCTCTAAAAATAAAATAAAGTCTCAAAAAATTAATTTTTAAAAAAGGGTGTGACTCGGGAGGTCCACGGGCAGACTTCCATTCCAGCAGGATGGAAGGGGATGGCTTGCCCAATGGGATTGTACCTGGGATAATTAGGATACTTTGGGCAGGAGGCCAAGGGCATCTGTGCCACCAGCCTGGGAGTTCAGGAATCCTGTTTTATTTTTTCACCAACCCTCTCTGCCTCTTGAAGGAGTATATCATCTCTTTGGAATTCTGAGGAACTCTGATAATTTACGAGCCTCACAGGATATCCACCTTGATCATTAGAGTTTTGTGGGGTTTTTAAATGTATGCGTCAGATCTACTCAACTAGAAACTCCTTGAGGATAGGCACATGCACTTAGCATGATGCCTTTCCCTTAGTAGATTCCCTCAGTATCCTTGACTGTCTGAACTGGATGAGACCCTGAAAATCCTCATCTGCAAGCCCCCATCACCTGGCATCCCCAGTTCTCATGTAATAGATGAGGAAAGTGAGGTGAACCACTCAAAACATAAGGAGATAAGCAGAGGACCACATTCATCAGTGAGAAGTCAAAGATGATCCACAGAGAAGCCCCCAAGTTGGAGTTTGCTGTGTCAGGAAGAGAGAGGCAGGAGCCCAGAGAGGTATGAAGAGCGAGGGGAGTGGGAAGGACCATTGTGAGGACCGTCGTGGGAAGGACCATTGTGAGGACCGTCAAGGCTCTGCAGCTGGAAGCCAGGATTCATGGCCTTCCATTCAGCATCTCTCACAGCATCCAGTCAGCATCTATTACAGCATCACAAATCTGGGAAGAAGTTTAGAGCCTATAAAGCCAAGGTGATTTCTTAATTTGTCAGTGAGGATAAGGATAACCCAGTGTGTTTTGCCTGCCACTACATTTTTTAAATTTTAATTGTTATCTCTATTGACAAGAAACAGACTGCCAGGGCTGATTCCTGGACTAATCCCAGACATAGTCACATATTCTGAGAACAAAGCAGGTACAAGGGGCTCTGATCACAGAGTAGCCTGAGACTTCTGACCAGGTCATTGCCCTTCCTCCCTGTCCTTCAGGAAGCAACTGTGGCCAGTAAGTCCCCTTGCTGCATGGAATGTGGGCTTGGGCATCTGTGCTCTCAGAGTCTTCTTAGCTGTCATCTCCTGAGCCAGCGGCACACATCCACGGCAGCCCTTTTCTCTGCCAGGGGCCTCCAGCCAGCCCGAAACCTTTAGGGCAGGCAGTCTCCCTTCTAGCTCGGGGCTATAATTCCTCAGGCCTCAGGGAAGTTCCCCAGACTCTAGCAGCTTTCAAACAGCCAGCTTACTGGTTAAGCAGTGACAAAAACTCACATTAGCATCATCAGTGGTCACAGCCCTATTACCCTTCACTGTCCCTTAAAACGACAAAGGCCCCTCCGAGCCTTCCCTTTCCATTTATTTTTGTCACAGAAGAGCACCTCCCTTTTCAAGCTCCGAACATTGAGTGAAAGACCCGATTTAGAATTGTGGTGGGGCAAACCAAGTCTTCTGCTGAGCGGAAGGAGGGGCGGCTGCCCACACACAGGACTCCCTGTCCAGACACCACATGTCTTTACTTGTTGAACGTTTCGTGAACTCACTGCCGGATGTTCAGGTCTCCTGGGTGTCTGAGGAAGAGAGGATTTCTGCCTTGGGAGAGGGAGTGAGCCCAGATGATGGTGCCTTAGGCCTCAAGACTCTGAGCTTCTAGGAAAGAAAGCAGTGCTTCGAGGAGGGATGAAATGAATGCTCTAGTCCTCTCAGGTCAGCATCTGAAGATGAGCACAGATGGAACTGGTGCTACTGGAAAAGAAAGGGGAGAGTTCAGTGCAGGCTTGTGGCGTCTTAGGGCTCCCCTGACAACATCTTCCCACCCCTACACACCCCTACCTTGCTCTGACCTCAAAACCAAGCTTCAGACTGGAGTGTCTGGCCCAGTCATAGCACAAGCCCTTTTCTCTGGATTAAGGAACTCTTTCAGTCTCTAAAAAGAAATCATCAGGGGCACACCAGGCCCTCTGCCTCCAGACCCTGCGTAAGATAACTGTGATGATAAAAATGCTCAGAGCCAGCCCTGGTTGGTGTGGCTCCGTGGATTGAGTGCTGGCCTGCGAACCAGAGTGTAGCCGGTTTGATTCCTGGTTGGGGCACATGCCTGGGTTGCTGGCCAGGTCCCCCCAGTGAAGGGTCTGTGAGAGGCCTGTGAGAGGGGCCACACACTGATGTTTCTCTCCCTCTCTTTCTCCCTCCCTTCCCCTCTGTCTAAAAATAAAATAAATAAATAATGCTCAAAGCCGGGCAATAAGCAAACCCTTTTGATTCTTCTACTTTCCTTCATATAAAACTGTTTTCCTGTCTATATTTTTTTAATTAAATTCTAAGTGTAAAACAGGTAGACACTTTGTTATTTGAGAATAATTTGTGGTATATAGGGAATGGCTGGGAGATTAGTAGTGTGTTAGTACAGGATCTCTGAGAAGCAGTTGCCAAGACACGATTACATAAAGTGTATGCCTGAGACAGGAAATGGGGACGGTATAAGACAGGGCTGGCCAAGTAAGCGTGGCCCAAGTGAATGGTGGAGGGAAGGAAGTTTGGGTGGGTGGAAGCATCTTAGGCGGCAGTGCATTTCTGAGGGAAATTCAGCCTGGCTGTTGGGGAATCTCTGAGCCAAAATCACCTCTCAGAGAAGTCCCTGGTCTCCCCTGACCAGGCCAACGTCTGTATCCAAGATGCAGGGCTACTGAGTCATGGCTGGACAGCCCATAGGCATCATGACCTCCATCCAAGTGCCATGAGGGGCTTCAGAGTGACCTAGCTGGGACCCTCGGTCAGTCAGCTATATGAGACCCTAGGGGCATATCCTCAGAGCTGCCACAAGTACATTCTATACGCTTGTCAGAATGTTTGTAGGTCAGCACTTAGTGACTACTTCCTGAGGAAAGCTATTGATGGTACCCATCAGACAGGAGCAAGGCAACCAGGTTTCCAATATTCCTGTTGAGGATTTTTCCAGGAATCGGGCAGGGTGCTGTCATATTTCTGACTGCAATGGAGGAAAATGCCTGTCTCTCAGAGGTGACAGCAGGAGCTGGCTCAGAGTTGTCTAGCCTAAGAAACATGGACAAGAGAAAACAACCATCAGAAACCCTCACGCGTTCCTCAAATGGTTAACCGTGAGTTACCATCTGATCTAGCAACTCCACTCCTGGGTGTATACTCAAAAGGACAAAAGCTTATGTCCACACAAAAACTCGTACACAGCTGTTTATAGCGGCATTATTCACAATAGCCAAAGGTGGAAGCAACCCAATGCTCACCCTGAAGACTGGGTAAACAGAGTGTGGCATCTCCATGCAAGGGTGTGCTATTCAGCCATAAACAAGAATAAAGCACTGACACATGCTACATGGATGAACCTTGGAAACATGCTCAGTAAAAGAAATCAGATGTGCCTTGGCCAGGTAGCTCAGTTGGTTAGCATTGTCTCGATACACCAAGGCTGTGGGTTCCATCCCCAGTCAGGGCACATGTAAGAGTCAACCCAGGTATGCATAACTAAGTGGAACAACAAACTGATGTTTTTCTCTCTCTCTCCCTCTAAAATCAATAAAAAAAATTTTAAAAAAGAAGTCAGACACAAAAGGTGACATACTGTATGATTCTGAAATGTCCAGAAAAGGTAAATCTATAGAGATGGGAAGTAGACTAGTGGTTACCTAGGGCTGGGGGGGGGTTTGAGGTATGGTAAATAAGGAATATTGGGTTTCTCTGTGATGTGATGAAATGTTCTAAAATTGACTGTGGCGCCCTGACTGGTGTGGCTTATGGGTTGGGCATTGTCCCACAAACCAAAAGGTCGCCGCTTCGATTTCCGGTCAGGGCACGTGCCTGGGTTCTGGGCCAGGTCCCCGGTTGGGGAGAGGCAACCAATCCATGTTTCTCTCCCTCTTTCTACCTTCCTTTCCCTTTCTCTAAAATCCAGTAAATACATTCTTTAACAAATTTTTTAAAGTAAAATAAAATTGACTGTGGTGATGGTTGCACATATCTGCAACTATACTAAAAACCATTAAACTGCACACTTTAAATGGGTGAAGTGAATACTATGGAAACTACATCTCAATGAAGCTTTTTAAAAAAGCTTTAAAAATTACGTTAAAATGAAAACAACAGTAAAACCACATAAGCCTGGCCACCAAAAGCCATTGCTCAACAGCAGGGAAGTGGGTGTGGGTGGAGAGAGGGGGGATCCACAATGGCTGCTGTGCTTTCAGTGCTAGCCCTGATGCAGCTCCAAATCTCCCTAGACGGTTCCAGAGGTGCCCCTCAGGGGCGAGGTTAGGCAAGCACACGTGGTTCTTGCTGAGCCAAGGGAGAGACTTGAGGGAGGGATGGAGAGGCCTCAGTGGAGGCAGCAACAAAAACTGGCTGTGAAGTCTGGTCCCCACACTCGGTCGGTGCCTCACATCGCCTCCCCGGACAAGTGACTAGGAGTCAAGGCTCCTAGGTCCCATTTCTGATTTGATATGTGACCCTGGGCCAGGGCCCTCCCCTGCTACAAAACTAATTTCCCTGATCCTTTCACTGGGAACCCCCCTCCCAGAATCTTGGAAGGAGATGACAGGAACTGGGTCTTGTGGCCACAGCCTGGACCAGGCGGGTGCCTCACCCCAGGCAGCCTCCAAACCCTTCTGGAGATTTATCGCCCTGAGCAAACAAGGTCCACCGCTAAAGCAACAGTGGGAGGGTGAATGATTTGAGCTAACCAACACTTGGAGAGAGAAAAAGTTCTCATACCCAAGGAGAGACTGCCAGTTGCCTGTTGCCATGGCAACAAGTAATCACCCCCACGTTTTAAACCATTTAATCAATGACAACTCATCTTTTAACTGAACAATGGCAGTTTGCCTCAGTGGGCATGCTTCTGTAAGCCAGCCAATCAGCAACAGCCACACTGTGGTTTGTCAGCCAGTCCCTAAACTCCCCTCCTCTGGATATGCCCATTGCTGACCTTCACATGTCCCAGCACCTCGATCACTTTCTTCTCCACTCAAAGAGATTGCACCTGATAGTCACTGCTCTGCCTCCTTAAGCAACAGACGCAGCTTTCATTTTACATATTGAGAGGTGGTCTTTTCTTTAGGCACACTCATATTCTGAAATATTGCCTTCCTGGGAGTAATTTATCCTCACTTCTAGGGCTACTGCCAGCCTCTATGGTGTCATTGGTGAATTTGAAAAGGGCCAACCTTTCTTCTAGACAAGGCCCCCATGGGGATCAGATTTTATTTGAAGGGAGGGTAGAAGGCTGCAATGCACTAAACTAAAAGACTATATTTCCCAGCCCTTTCTGCAGCTATATTCAGTTAAATTACTAATTTCTGGTCAATCAGATGTAAGTGGAACTGGTTTAAAGGGAGATGACTTGGCTGGACTGTGACCCTTTTGGCTCTTCCACTCTTCCTTCTTACCGAGTCCAGGCATCAGCCTGGATTGTGAATGTGATGGTTGGAGATCCTGCAGCCCATCTTTGGAGCATGAGGAGACACTGAGGATGGAAGTCACACAGTGTGGAGAGTAAAGCAGAAAAGCAGAGGAAGCCCAGGATCCTGAAGACCCTGTGGAGCCACCATACCAGCTGAACCTCCCATCTACCTCCTTATTTCCTGGATATGAAAGAATTAACCCTGTGTGTTTAAACCACTGTAGCCAGGTCTCTGTTACAGCAGCTGAACATGATTTCTTACCAAAAGAGGGGTCCTGACCAGAATGGGGGCAGGGTTGAAGTGACAAGTGAAGTTTTAATTTTGGAGTAAGGATGAATTTCCAGGGCTCAGGATGCCCAGTTAGAGTGGTGATCATGCTGTTTCTCTTCACCCAGACACATTCTGCCAGTTATGGATACCTGCTGTCAGGCGGGGAAAAGGGTGGACTCCACCTTGGGGACGATCTCGGCCTTCGAACAGGAGCTCATCTGCCATTCCCAGATTTCAGTCCTTTTCGCACTGGGAAGGAAACACTCTTCCCCTTCAGCACATCAGGCCATGTGCTTGTTTCCTCCGATTCACTCTAGAAAGCCAGCTCTTTTGCTAAGAACTCTTCTTTGGTCAAATGGAATGTCAGTGCCCCAAAGCTGAGGGACACTCGGTGTTCTGCAACAGCGATGTTCCATGTGTGGGGCTAAGCATTCTGCAAGCATTATTTCACTTTAGCCTTGGAACAGCAGCCCCATTTTTAGAAGAGGAAACTGTGGCTCAGAAAGTTTAACCCCCTGCCCCCAGTCACACCCAGGATGTGGCCCCAAAGGCAGGCTTGCCTAAGTCCAAAGCCTGGGCTTCAGTGCAGCTCTAGAAGTCAGCGAAACCCTCTGGAGCAGCTACAACTCCACCACCATGGTCAGGATGGGCTGCCTGGGGTGATAAAGGCCTTCTCCCTCCCCCAGAGTTTGGGCACCCAGACCATCCACTTCCTCTTTGCTTGGGCCAATAGGCTGGGCCTCAATTTACTTTCCCTCCTGCCTAGTGTCATAACAGATTACAACCCCACTGACCTAAAAGTGGCCTTCCTGCTCCCCCTGAGCTCAGTGCTTTGGGTGCAGCACCCCTGCTCCCTCCACATGAGCCTCGCAGATGGTTTTACGAGCAGCGCCACACAGGAGGCTCCTGGGCTAGGAGCTGGATCTCCTGGTTTCTGCCCATCAACCAACTGTGTGACCTTGGGGGTGTCACTGAACCCCATTATTTCCCCATCTGTGAAATGAGGACATTTGCTCTGTCCTCCTCACTTAGATAATAGGTGAGAAGGTGTTTTGGATGTCAAGAAGTTTTTTGGAAAGTACTGATTAGCTCACATTTCCTGCCTGTTCGCTATGGGCCAGGCAGTGTGCTAAGCACTTAACATGTGTTATCTTACTTAGTTCGCATAAACCCTACAAACAGGCTTCTTATCTCCATTTTACAGGTGAAAAAAACTGAGGCTCAGAGAAGGGAACTTGCTCCAGGTCACACAGCAAGTGGTAGTCCTTGGATTCCAACCCAGAAGGTATAACCACAGCAACCATCCAACATCTGCGAGTGGTCATTAGCCATACATGGAGTGGCTAATCGTGGAGAAGGCTAATGCTTCCAGGTGGAAGATGTTGCTGGAATTCAGGGTTGGGGAGGTTGGTCCTTCACCAAGGTGAACGCTGTGCTGCAGGTTTGGGAGGGTCTGTGCTCAGGCCTTCTGGACGCCTCTTGTTCCCTCACCACATGCCTCCTGGAGGAGGCTCTGAGCAGTTATCTCAGGATGGGTGGCTCTCCACTGCTCATTCCAGACTGGTGGTTCATCCAAGGGCTCTATCCAGTTGTGATTCAGACTCATTTGGAGGCCAGCAGGTGTCTACTGCCTAGGAAAAGGATGGGAAGGCTGCCATGACAACGAGCCTCTTCATCTCCCCATCTGATTTGCAAAGTCTCAGCCTGCCTACCTGGTATTGCTGAGTCTTTGTACGGTTTTAGTCTTGGCTGTAGGGCTCCCTCTGGTGGCAAAGATGTTCCACTGCACCCTTCGCAAGGTACCACTAACATTTTTGGAGTTGTGCGTATTTTGACACACACACACTTTCATATTGAATCCTCAGAGTAACCCAGTGGGGTCAGTGTTATTATCAACACTTTTGAGAATGTGTAATGGAGACTTGGAGAAGTTAAACCCTTGCTCAGTGTCCTGCGGTAAAGTACAAATTTGAAGCCAATACTTTGAGCAACTCTCCTCATATCTAGGCTCTGGTCATGAATACCAGCTTGCTTACAAGTTTCCAAACTGGGCTTCCTCTTCCTCCACAGGCCACCAGTTCCCTTTTTCTGCCTTACTGCCCAGGTCTCAGCCTGTGTCCCAGGAGTGGGGCCCCAGCACAAGGTGGAGGCGTTTACTCCTGTGGCCGGGGTTCTGTGTCAGCACTGGGCTCTGTCTTTTCTGCAGTGACACTTTCTCATCATCTTGATGCTCTCTCTGCTCTGTGTGAGGACCACCTTTATTTTTAGTAAGCCAAAAAGTGCACAAATTATGAGTGCAGGGCTCAGTAAATTATCACATAGCGAATACACACCTGTAAACTCCCTTCTGATAAAAAATTAGAATATTACCACATGGTAGCTGCTAGCCTGACTTCTAATAGTGTGGATTAGTTATACCTGATTTTGAACTTCATCTAAGTAATCGTGCAATATGCACTTTTTTGTGTCTGGAGTCGTTCAACTTAGGTCGCACCTGCTGTGGCATTAGTGGTCGTTTGCTCCCTCTCGCTGCTGTATGCAGCTGGACTGCAGTGTTCCCTCTTACCCACATGCCAGTTTACTTACCCATTCCACTGCTGATGGACATGTGGGTCATTTCTAGTATTTGGCTGTTATAAGGATCATATATGTCTTTTATGCATGTGAGTATACATCTCTGTTGAGTATACACACGGGAGTGAATTGCTGGATTATGGAGTCTGATTAGTTTTCAGTTTTACTAGATACTACCACTCAGTTTTTCAAAGTGCCTGTATTAGTCTGTACTCCCACCAGTAGTACATAAGGCCCATTGTTCCACACCGTCATCAACACCTAGCCTTGCTAGTCTTGTTTTAAAAAAATTGATTTGAGAGAGCGAGTGAGCTAGAGAAACATTGATTTGCTGTTACACTTACTTATGCATTCATTGGTTGTTTCTTGTACATGCCCTGACCGGGGATCAAACCTGCAACCTTAGCATATTAGGACAATGCTCTCATCAACCGAGCTGCCCGCCAGGGGAGCACTGCTGGTCTTTTTAATTCTAGCTGTTCTGGTGGACATGTAGTGGCATTTTGTTATGGTTTTAATTTGCATTTCCCTGTTGGTTAATGAGATTGAGTATCTTTTCCTATGTTTATTGGCCATGTGGATACCCACTTTTGTGAAGTGCCTGTTCATGTCTCTTGCCCATTCTTTTTATTGGATTGTCTACCTTGTTCTTATTGATATGAAGGAGTTTTAAAATGTATTCTGATGTACTTTGTTAGTAATATGTACTGCAAATGTCTCCCACTCTTTGGCTCCTTTTTAAATGTTCTTTGTGGTGTCTTTCCATGAGCAGAATCTCTTACATTTAATGTATTCCAGTGTACACTTCTTTTCCTTTATGGTTAGCCCTTTACGGTGCCTCACTGAATAAACTACCAAGCTGTGGGAACTCATGAACATCACTTCACCCTTTCTGGACTTGGCAAAATGGACAGTTGGTTCAGATATTCAAATAAATATTTGGTTTACAGATATTTTGAGGTTTCATGTATGAGTAAACTTGTTTTAAGAAGGAGACGACTGACAAAAGGTTGCCAACTCTTTATTCTGGTGAGTAACAGTGTCTGATAAAAGCCTGCCATGTACTTTCACTACTGCTTTATGGAAGAACGGGCATGTGAACACCAGCATCTTTAGATTGGACTTCTTTTACTGCGGAGCAGTGCAAATACTGACCAGCATGTGATCTGTGATCTAGATGACCCCTCAGGTGTCTGCTTCCAGCATCCATGATTCTACTCAGATGAAGTTCAATGTTGTAGTTTTGTGGATTTCACTCTATTCTTCCCTTTACTCTCCTTTCCCAGACCCTTGGTTCTTGGATGAAAACTCATTTTTGGTACCTCTTCACTCGCTCAGAAATGTATTATTTTGAGCTTTCAGTTTCAAACTGTGAAGTGAAACACTATCTCTGTTTGGCTAAATAAAGACTAATTATAATGATTGGTATTTACATTTATTCTTTTATTTTTATAATTTGTGCCCTTGTTTTAGTCCCTCTTGTCTCCACAACACACATATACTCATTCATTCATCCACTCTGTCAACATAACTTGTTGAATGTCTACTATGTGCTAGGCACTTGTCCAGGTGCTGAGAATGAAAGTGACAGTCAAAACTCCTGTCACTGTGGAGTTTACATTGTGGAGAGGATGCCTGGAGTCTGTGCTCCCCACAAGTTCCGCAGAGTCAGCT
The DNA here is from genome assembly GCA_007922815.1 of Macrotus californicus. Classification (NCBI taxonomy): domain Eukaryota; kingdom Metazoa; phylum Chordata; class Mammalia; order Chiroptera; family Phyllostomidae; genus Macrotus; species Macrotus californicus. Next base: position 52,406 of record VMDR010003034.1, on the reverse strand, counting down.
GCAACCTGTTTGTGAGAAACGTTGTTGCAGGATATTTTGTTCTGTTCAAGCTGCTATAACAAAACACCACAGGCTGGGCAGCTATGAATGTGTTACATGCTATTGAGTTGGCTCTGACTCCGCCTCCTGGTGACTCTGTGATCGAGTGATGCCGACAGTGTCCTGTCCTCGACTGCCCTGCTCAGCTTCTGTGGACTTGTGCTCATAGCTTTTTATGGAGTCAGTCCATCTCACATTTGGCCTCCTCTTCTCCTGCTGCCTTCTATTCTTCCCAGTGTCATTGTCTTTTCCAAAGAACCTTGCCTTCCCAGGATGTGCCTGAAGTAGGGCAGCTTTAGTATTGACGTTTTTGTAGCTTATAAATGACAGAAATTTATTTCCTACAGCTTTTGGCAGCTAGAAGTCTGGGATCAGGGTATCAGCGTGGTTGGGTAACGGCCTGTTTCCTAGTTCATAGCCGGTGCCTTTTCATTGTGTCTTTACGTCGTGGAAGGGGTTACAGATCTCTGTGGACTCTCTTTTATTTATTTATTTTTTTTTTCAATAGTACTTTTTAAAAAATTTTACTTGTTTTTAGAGAGGGGGAAGGGAGGGAGAGAGGGAGAGAAACATCGATGTGTGAAACATCAATTGATTGCCTCTCGCACGCCCCCACCTGGGGACTCAGCTCACAACCCAGGCATGTGACTTGACTGGGAATTGAACCAGTGACTTTTTGGTTCACAGGCCGGTGCTCAATCCACCAAGTCACACCAGCCACAGACAGACTCTCTTTTGTAGGCACTAATCCCATTCATGAGAGGTCCATTCTCACAACCTAAGTGCCTCCCAAAGACCCCACCTCCTAATACTATTATTTTGGGGAGTTAGGATTTCAACATTGGAATTTTGGGGAGGACACAAACATTTAGATCACAGCAAGGGGGAAATTTCACATTGTATCAAGTGAAAGAAGCTGGATGCAAAAACTTCGTTGACTTCCAGTTCATTTAAAACAGTGATTTTCAACCCTTTTCATCTCGTGGCACACAAAAATTACTAAAATTCTGCAGCATACCAAAAAATACACTTTTTGCCAATTTGACAAAATAAGTAGCTGTAACTTGGATTCACTCACACTGATGGCTATTGTGTTGGCTGTTGTCATTTTTTAATTTGACAATCTAAGGGGAAAGAGGTCAGTGCCCCTGACTAAATAGTCAGGGAGTATTACATGAGGAGTTTTAAAAATTCTTGCAGTGTTCCTTTTGTGGCACACCAGTTAAAAATCACTGATTTTGAAGACTGACTTTCAAAATGTCTTATTAATGGGAGCTAAAAAAAATTGTAAAATGAATGTTAAAGCCTAACCAGTCAAAACCCAGCAGGATCAAGCCTTGGTCTGAAAAAATGATTTTTTGATTTGAAGCATGGGAGGCAATTCCTCTCAAGAGAGGGGAGGGAAGATCTTTTGTAAGGTTTGGGCTCTGGCCACAGGATTCTGGAGAGGGTTGCAGGGGACTGGGAATGAGTTCTGGACAGGTTGCTGGTTCTCAAGTGCAACTGGGAGATTAACAAGAGTGGATTTACTAGCTTAGCAACTAGGTATCGCCAGTAATAAATGAAAATAGCTAAGAAGGCTTAGAGCATCACTTGCCGATTTTTCCTTTTTTCAAGCCAAACTAATTTTTACTCTTCCAGGATAAATTTGTTTTTATGATTAAGTTTTGAAGTTAGATTTTTAAAAATAATATAAATGTAGGGTTTTTTTTTAACCTGTAAAGGAATTCCAGTTTTATACGGCTGCCTCCTGGGGCCAAGAACCGTGGCCGTTACAGAATCCCAGCCTATGCAGTTCTGAGACAGATGTGGGGGCCCGACTGCCCACCGCCAAGAAGCGTGACTCCCAATGCCAGAGTTGAGTGAAAAGGAAAGGAATTTATTTACAAGTTGTGTAAGTTTAGAATAATGGCAGAAGTCTGCCGTTAAGTCCCACTCCCTTTAAAATACTCACAAACGCACACACGCTCCTGCCTCCCTTTTGCCAAATCAGGCCAGTTTCAGAATATGCTAGTTAGAGGTACCGTCTTTCAGGAAACAAACAAACAAACAAACACCCAGAAGCCCGCGGCCTAATATTCCCTCCGCCTCAGTTCAGCATTCCCAGTAATCCGTGCTTGGCGAGGCAGGTTCTGCACTTCCCAGCATCACCATCTTCCGTGCCCCAGTGTTCTCAACCTCTCAATCCAAATTGCATCCTCTCAACCCGCCTGACCGAGAGAGTGAATGGCTGCCCGGGCTTAGTTTAAATACTCACCCTGAACCTCCTACGAGTGGCGGAGGCTCTTGCCTCTGGCGGGGATTTTTGCTTCTGGCGCAGGCACGGTAAACTTTCCCATCCCCCAAGCCAGGTCTGTGGGGGACTTCTCCGTGTTTTTTGTTGGGGTGACCTCTAGCCCAACACTCCGGCTCAACCCTCGATTAGGAGCGGAGGGTCCCCCTGGAAACACAGCGCCCTCCCAAGCAGCTGATCTCCAGGAGGCCCGCCGGAATCTTCAGTCTCGAGGGAACGTAAAACCGGATGTTGAGTGTTTTGCCACGGTAACGGAGGCAAATCCGGAAGTGGCCTCAGAGGAAGAGGAAGTGCAGCGGCTCACGAACCCATGTGGGTTCTGCGTGTGTTTTTGCGTCCCTGGCAGCCGATCCTTCCAGCTTAATCGGCATGGGTCGCTCCGGGAAATTGCCCTCCGGTGTCTCCGCCAAATTGAAACGCTGGAAGAAAGGCCATTCCAGCGACAGCAACCCCTCCATCTGCCGCCACCGCCAGGCCGCCCGCAGCCGCTTCTTCAGCCGGCCCTCAGGTAGTAGGGTCGGGAATTGGGCACGGCCGGCGCCAGGGTTCTTGGCAGGCCTGGGTCTGGATGGGTCTGGGGCCTCTCTGACTCAGGCATTGGACTGTCGTAGGATCTGGTGCCTACTGTAAAGCCCCACCCGCCCCATTTAACAGATGCGGAAACTGAGTCCACAGTACGGAAATGACTTGTCTGGGGGTATCAGAGTTAGGACTCGTGGCTATACTTAACCTGGCGGCTCTTTTCAAAGCGCTTTTGCCTTCATTTATTTTCCATGCCCGCTGAGGGCAGCCCCCAGCCGATTCCCACCGGCGTTTGTGCCATCGGGACAGAGAAGCAGAAACTTTTACTTCGAGGGTTTCCTTTCTGGGTTTTCTAAGTTCTACGTGTACAGTGGCTTGATGAGGAAGACCGCGTTCAGAATTCAGCCTCTCAGGTTGGGGGCCTGGAGTCCGCCGGATCGTTTAGGAGAGGTAGTTCTTTTTCTCTTGGCTGGAAGGGTAGAAGTGAGGGTCTTACCTTGTGCCTCCGGCTTGCAGGAAAGAGCGACCTGACAGTTGATGCGCTGAAGTTGCATAATGAGCTGCAGTCGGGGTCCCTTCGCCTTGGCAAAAGTGAAGCCCAGGAGGCAGCCATGGAAGACGAGGAGGTGCCGGCTCTCACGGAGAAGTCCTCGGCCACCTTCCTAAGCGGCCTCTCCGACTGCACTAATGTCACCTTCAGCAAAGTGCAGCGCTTCTGGGAGTCCAACTCGGCTGCCCACAAGGAGGTATCAGGGAGGGTCAGGAGGGCGTGGGATAGTGAAGAGGGGACAGGCTCATGCTTTTTATTTTCTTGCTGTGTGGTGACAGCAGCTGGTATTTCTGGATGATGGGTCACCTCTCCTGCCCTTTGTGTCCCCTACTTATTACTTCTCCTAGGGCAGCTTCCACTTCCTGCTTTTTCTAACAGCATCTCCCCTGCTCAAGTGTAAAGTCCTTCATAGTTAGAAATATTTTCCAAACATTTTTCTCTTCACTTGTACCTAATCTTAATATTTTACTTTACCCAATATATCCAAAATATCATTTCACTATGTAATCAATATAAACAATAATGAGATGTTTATATCATTTTTATCATACTAACTCCAAAATCGAGTATGTATTTTACTCTTAACATCTCCATTTGGATACTATATCTTTATTATAAATACTCAATTTGTATTTAGAGTTCATAAAACTTACAGTTACAAAAGTAGATGCATATACCCAAGTTGTTCTAAACCTGTGTTTTTCAATAACTGGATCGGGTATTTGTTTTTACATTTAATTGATTACAATTTTAAAATTAAAGATTCAGTTCCTCAGTCACACTAGCCACAGTTCAGGTACACAGTAACCTCTTGTCAGCATTACTGTTCTAGACTTTTTTGCATTTTTATCTACATTTTGTTTAGGTTTACTGAAGCATGGTTCTACACACAGCGTTTGCAACTTCTCCCCCCACCGACCAGTATTTCTGTGTTAATATACATAGTTGTTCCTAATTGTTTTCAATAGTTACATAGTATGCGAAGCTATCATTATTAATTAAATAATAATAGTATAATATTAAACCTCTCTTGGTAGCTGCTTGGTTGTTCCGATTTGTTGCTGTGGGGAACACACTTGTACAAAAATACTTACACATTTGTGCGGGTATTTCTGTAAGAGCACCCTAGGGGTGGCATTTCGGCAAACATGTTCTGAGCTTCCCGTGCCCTTGGCCCGGTGGTGTGTACCCCTGGCTCTGGATGCTGCTCATCTTGTCAGTCTCTGGACTATGGAAGATTAATTTGTGAAGGAGCAAGGAAAAGAAACTACTATTGGGTGAGCTTAGATCTAAAATAGATGTCAGAGGTGCCTTCTCCTTCACACGCAGATCTGTGCTGTTCTGGCTGCTGTCACAGAGGTGATTCGCTCCCAGGGAGGGAAGGAGACGGAGACTGAGTACTTTGCAGCACTGGTGAGTGGGTGTGACTCGGTGGCGGTGGGCGTTCAGAGCAGCAGGCTATGCTGGCTGTGGAGAGGGGCTGGGTGGCCCTAGCATGCAGGGAGTGAATGGCTGCCTCGAACACATGAAAGTACTTCAGTCATTCTCCAGTGGCTTGGCAAGAGAGGCGGTATTTGCTGCGTTATTCTTGTAAAACGAAATCTACTACTCTGGATTTAATCCCCTTGATCTATGAAGATGACTAAGGCTTCATAGATCAAAGTGTGGTCTGAGGTCACCCAGACCATTCTGGGGAGTTGATGGGGAATTTTGACCATTCCAGGTCAAAATTATGTCCAAAATAATACTAAAACATCATTTATCTCTTTCACACTCTCTCGTGAGTGTACCATGGAGTTTTCTAGAGTTATGGGATGTCTCGACATTATCTTGACAGCTAATGGAATTGTGCTTGTATATTCTCATGTTTTAAAATTTTCTGTTTTAATTTTATTATGGTAAAAATCAGTAGACATAAAAAAACCTCTTTGGGGAATCCTCAATAATTTTTAAGGGTTAAAAGTTTGAGAACCACTATTCTAGAACGGGGTTAGCAAACTACTGCCCAAAGGCATAATCTCACCCGTGACCTGTGTTTATACAGCCTTTGAGCTCAGAGTGTTTTTTATATTTTGAAAGGATTGTTAAAACACACAAAGAACATGCAACAGAGACCATCAATAGCTTACAAAACCTAAAATATTTATTATCTAACCCTTTACAGAAAGGGCTTGCCAGTCTCTGCTCTAAAATAATGAGCTAAATTATACAGCAATACAGGGTTCTTATCGTGTGCCAGACAATATTCCAATTGTTTCATGTATATTGTCAATTAAATCTTACAACTTATAGGGAAGTACTATTATTCCTATTTGACAAATGAGGAAACTGAGTCGCAGAAGGGTTAAGTTACTAGCCCAAAGACAAACAGTGGCAATGCTGGGATTTGAACCTTTGACACCTTCTTGGTCATAATCATTCTGGGCACATGGTGCCCCCCAGCACCCAGTTTGCTCAGCATGGCACACTTCCTGTTCACACCCTGCAATTTGGCCCCCAGATGACCACAGTGGAAGCAGTAGAGTCCCCGGAGTCTCTGGCCGCTGTGGCTTACCTGCTGAACCTTGTCCTGAGGCGGTGAGTCCTGGCTTCTGTCTGGACCCCAAGGCTCTGTGGAGTGGGGAGGGGTGTGTGGGTGGGAGGAACAGCATCAGAAAATTGTTAAAAGAACGAAAAGAGAGTGGAGTTTTGGGTGGCATTCTGCAACAGGATGGGGTGGCTTGGGAGGTAGTAGACAGAATGTGAGTGCTGGCGCCTGGGAAGGGGCAGCCCTGGTGCAGTTGGTGGGGTGGGAGGGATGGGGTGGAATGTGGGTACCAGGCTGTCTGGGGACCTGCAGAGGGAAGGTGGGGAGAGGATTGGCCTGAGTTTATAAGGGCCCATCTTGTGGATAGTACAGGGATTGGGTAGCGGAAAAGGCGAGGGAGGCAGGGAGCTCAGGTGCCACAGAGCACTCACCATACTGGGTGTCAGGAAGGCTGAGTTCTTGTCCTGACTTTGCTAACTTGCTGAGGTGACAGGCCAGCACTGCCTCCCTCTGTCCAGCTGCCTCCTTCAGACCAGGGCTGGGCTACAGCAGCTGCTCTCGAAGGCCCCTCTGGAGTTCTGACCTTCTCAGCTCTCTCCTTGCAGTGTGCCCAGCCCTGTGCTCATTAAGAAGTTCTCAGATACCTCCAAATCCTTCATGGACATCATGGCAGCCCAGGCCAGCAGTGGCCCCACCTCTGCCCTCCGATGGGTTAGTAATTGGTTCTGTTTCTCCTCTGGACTCTCAGAGGGACCCCTTTGGGATTTTCTGGACTCAGTGAGGAGCTGGACTTTTTCCCTACCTGTCTGAAGAGGGTGAAACTGAGACACTCTGACTTTCCTCTTCAAGGTTCTCTCGTGCCTGGCCACCCTTCTGCGGAAGCAGGACCTGGAGGCCTGGGGCTACCCTGTGACCCTACAGGTGTACCACGGGCTGCTGAGCTTCACCGTGCACGCCAAGCCCAAGGTAAGGCTGCTGGGCCCCCAGAATATGGGAATGGACCTGCCACTCCAGGAGGCAGGGCGTGGCTGGCCTGGCCGGTCTGAGTAGGGTGGGCAGCTTGCCTGGAGTCCTGGGCTCTTGCCCTGAGACTCTCTTTCTTCCCTCTGAGGCCCTGTCTGCTTAGCTCCAGAAGGCGAGGGCAGCTCCTCCTGCAGGAGAGTTGCTCCCTGTCAGGCCCTCTGAGTCTCTGCTGCCTCACTGGGTAGTGAAATGTTGGTTGCAGGAGGCTGGAGGGGGCTTTGGAGTCACACGGGCCTGAGTTGAATAACGGACTCACAGCTTGCACTCAGACCTTGAGCAAGTTACTTACCCTCTGAGCCTCGGTTTCCAGCCATAAAAGAGGAATAATAATACCAACCTTGCTGTGCGGGTACAGGGAGACTCAACTGTTCCTCACGGGCCTGGCGCAGTGCCTGCTGGTGGCAGGTGCTCAGCACATGGCGGTTGGCCATAACTTCCTCCTGAAAGTTAGGGCGAGGGAGCAGGTAATAGTACTAACAGTCACAGTAATCGCTCTCTGTGTATCCCATGTGGCTCATGCCTCTTTCCCTGGGTATCCACGTGGTCTTCCCCTCACTTTCTTCAGGTCTCTGCTGACATGTCACTTTACCAAAGGGACACTTTACTGACTATCGTATAAAAAAAATAACAGCCTCGTTTTATTGTCTGCAAAATACTTTTACCTTGTCGTGGTACCATTTGTTTGTAGCACATGAGTTGTTTGCCCTGTTCACTGCTGCAGTGCTGGTTAGGTGGGCATTTGGTGCTGCTGCTGATTGAGTGAGTGAACGGGTCCCTGTTGCAAAGGTGAGGACATGGAAGCTCAGAGAGGAAGCCATCTGGCTTGCTTAGGACTGTCGGATGAGTTGGGAGGACAGGACTTGGAGCTGGGTCTGTCTCGCTTGTATACACTCTATACACATGTATAGCCCAGGCGTATACGCTTGAAGCCCAATGCATAGCATCAGGCACGTGGGAGGTGTATGGTCGCCACTTGTTGGTGGGCTCTTGTGTTGACCACCTAAGCTGCTGGTTGAATGCTGCCCTAGCCCTGACCCCCCTTTCTTTGCCCCTCAGATCCGGAAGGCTGCCCAGCATGGAGTGTGCTCGGTCATCAAGGGCAGTGAATTCATGTTTGGTGAGAAGGCTCCTGCCCATCACCCTGCTGCCATTTCCACAGCCAAGTTCTGCATCCAGGAGATTGAGAAGTCTGGAGGTGGGAGCTAGGCTAAGGGCAGGGGCTGGTGGGGGAAGACAAGGCCTGCTGCAGAGCATAGGCTGGAGTCTTGGCTCCCCTTTGTCTGCCAGGCTCCAAGGAGGCCACCACCACGCTGCACATGCTGACACTGCTGAAGGACGTGCTGCCCTGCTTCCCGGAAGGCCTGGTGAAGAGCTGCAGTGAGACTCTCCTCAGGGTCATGACCTTGAGCCATGTGGTGAGCTCAGGCTCTAGAGCTGGCATGCGGGGTCACACAGAGGATGGGGGGCTGTATAGCTACAGACCCCAGGCCCATGGTGCTGGCTTTGGAGAACTCCCTGATCAGGCCAAAGTAGGTCCTGAGAGTCTGCCTGCCCTGACCCTGCTCTTAGCTACAGCCAAGGACGCCATCTTTCACTGTGTCAGCCAGGCTGGGCCGTTCTGCAGGTGCTGGTCCAGCTGGGAGCTTTCCTCTCAGAGGACAGGGCAGAGCGCGGGTGGACCCGTGGTGGGGCTGGTGAAGCGTCGGTCCTCTCCCTGCCTCGGGCTCTGCTCTGCCAGTCATAGTTATCTCTCCTTTTTCCCTAACTTACTGACGTCTGTGTGGTGACCTTAAAGACACATAAAAGTGCGGTGATCTCCTACACTTCTGCCACCCCAGCTCAATTCTGTTACTTTTTATGTATTCCCTTGTAGTGTTTTTTTCATCCTTTGTTATTGAAGTTGTCAGGGCAACATGGGTTAATAAAATTAGGTAGGTTTCAGGTGTGCAGGTCTGTAATACATCATACATATGTTGCATTGTGTGTTCACCACCTTAAGTTTGTAGTGTGTGTTCTACACACGTTTTAAAGTATTTACTATAAAAATTGCATGATCCTTGTTTAAAAGGAAAGAAGCATTCGGAAATATGTACCGTAAAAAATACAAGTCTTGTATTTCTCTGCAAGTCTTATTTCCGAAGACAAATAGTGCACCAACTTGCCGTGTACCCTTTTAGACATTTTCTCCTTCGATAACTAACAGATGTAAAAACATGAAGTGCAGCTGGAATTATGGCGTGCAAGCCATTTATTATAGCCTGCTCTTTTATCTTTTTGCCCTTGATGTTAAAAACATTCTGTTCATGTTTCTTGATTGTCTGTGTTTAAATCATTTAAAGTTTTTTACTGGCTGCCAAGATTTACGAAAGTGACAGTACTCTGAGTGTCCAGGTGTGGGGAGCGCGTCTGAGTTCCAGAGGCCTGGTCCTCCCCCTGCCCACTGGCTGGGGTGGGAGGTTGAGGAGCCCAGTGTGGGTTGCCCACTGGCTGGGGTGGGAGGTTGAGGAGCCCAGTGTGGGTTGCCCACTAAGCCTATGTGTCCTTTCCAGCTGGTGACAGCCTGTGCCATGCAGGCCTTTCACAGCCTCTTCCATGCCAAGCCTGGCCCTGGTACCCTGCCTGCAGAGCTCAATGCCCAGATCATCGTGGTGAGGCCCGGTAGGGGGAGGGGCAGGGCTCTGTTGCGGTGAGGTGAGGTGGGGTGGGTCTGCTGCCTGTCTGTGGCGTGAGGTTGAATGGGCTGGGCTGGGCTGCCCCACTGCAGGAGCCTGGTAGCCAGCCAGCCAGCCAGGAGACTGGCCACCAAAGCCGTGCCAGTACCCACAGGCGCTGGAAGAGCTGACTTAACAAATGGTTTCAGCACGGTCTCATGGTATTTTGAGCAGGGTTCTCAGCTTTAGGGATCTGTGAATGGACTTGGGGAAAGCCGCAGAAACTCCCCAAAATTGTTGCCAAACTATGTGTACATGCTCGGGTGCCTTTTTCCAGAGAATGGCCCTGTGGCTTTTGTCAGATTCACAGTGGTTGTGTGACCTGCAACACTCGACTGCTCCTAGAGACCTTTCTTCTCTAGAAGCAGAACTGGAGGGGCTTCGTGGAGCTGGGAAGGCCAGGCAAGGGGGCTCTGAGTACCGTGGCTGCTTGTGTAGGTCTGCCACTGGGACCAGCTGGTGCTTAGGAATGGTAGGGGTCATTGTCATTGGGCTGCTGCTGGATGCACTTGCTCAGACACCTGCTTATTTCTTGTCTTGTCTCTAGGCCTTGTATGACTACGTTCCCAGTGAGAACGACTTACAGCCCCTGCTGGCCTGGCTCAAGGTCATGGAGAAAGCACACATCAACCTGGTCAGGTAAGGTGAGGTGGGGGGGGCGTCCCAGGGCCTCCAGGCAGGCTACCTGCCCTGCAGTGCAGATGGAAAGAAAGAGATCTGGAAGCTGGAGAGGGGTTCAGCTTTCTGGGGGTGGCGGCAGTTCCATGTGGAGTATACTACAGACTACCTCCTGTTTTTATGAGGCACAGAGCTGGGTAGCACAGCCTGTGTTCGCTGGGGCTGATGCCTTTCCTCCCAGAGTGCTGACCAGGTAGCTTCGAGGATGGGCCAAGAATATTGCCCCCTCAGGTGGGGCCCAAGTGTTGTCCTAATTTTGTCACCCTTGGCTGTCACCCTGTGCAGTTGGTTTCCTTCTCAGAGGATATCATCTACTTTCTGTAGCTCTACCCCACTCCCGACCTGGGTTACTGGTCCCCTCCTCTGGGATCATCCTGTGAACCCAGTTTTTGCTTTGTGTTTCCATGATAACACTCACAGTTGAACTTGGCCATTTAATAGCGGTAGCCTCTTGATAATTCCACTTTTCTCAAGTGAGGTTGAGAAGAAAATAGGTATTTCAGTTGGCAACTTGCATTTCGCTTGAAGGTGGGGCCTCTAAGACCCCCGAGGCTCCACCCTGTGTGTCTGTCCTCCCCTCCACGGAAGGGTTCCTGTTGGCCTGCTCTCCCCCATGCACCATGCGGGGTTCTGTGCTTCCGTATGTCACCACGATTACCTCTGCCCCATGAGGAAGGTCTTAGCCCATTTCATAAACCAGAAGCACTGTGAGCCAGCTAGTCATGAGGCTGTTAAGGGGCACAGCCAAGTCTGCCAGGCTCACGCCTTTCCTGCACCAAACCACCTGTCACCTGGAGGTGCTGGAATATGGCAAAATAGCCTCGTCCTCCACTTCTCAGGATTTAACCTACAGAAGAACTCCAAAGTTGTGTCAGGTAGATGTCCCAGGATGTTGTTGTAGCACCATAGGTAATGGCAAAAAACCTAGAGACAAACTGACTGTGCCCCAGGAGGGGGCCAGTTAAATGGAAACAGTGAAATACTAGGCAGCCATCAGAAGTAACTGAAGTAAAGCGTGCATGCTGATGTGGAAAGACCTCCAGGGCGGACTGAGAAAAAGCGAGGTGCAGAACAGCATGGGTGTGTGATTGTTTGTACACTCTGGGAGCCAGACTACCAGGGTGTGGTCCTGACCCCTCCCTCCACTAGCTGGGTGGCCTTGGGCAAGTTACTTGACTTCTCCGTGCCTCAGTTTCCTCTTCTATGAAATGGGAATTGTAGTAAGACTGAATCTCAGTTTCTGCAAGGTTTTGGGTTTTTTTGTTTGTTTTGGAGGATTTTTTTTTTGCAATGTTTAAATGAATGCGTGTTACATCAGTACTTGGTTTGTGATAAATGTTACATAAAAGTAGGCAATTGTTACTGTTTTGTATGTCTGTATATGTGTAAAAACTGGAAGAGCACTAGAGAAACAACCTTGATTTTCCCCTGGGAAGTGCATCTAAGAGTCAGTTGGGAGAAAGGTGTGGTAAGGAAGACTTTAATTTTGTACTGAGGACCTGTTTAAGTTTTTTTTGTTTTTTTTCCTTTTCTTTTTTACCACCTGAAGCTATTACTTGAATGATAGCACTTTTTTTGAAAAAATTGCCCACAAGTAGGGCCTTTTAGAGCTCCGCAGATGAGTGACTGTCATTGGACCTGGGCCATCCAGGGCTCCTAGGCCCAGGGCCAGGCAAGCCCCACAGAGGTTTTTTGTCTTGACAGACTGCAGCGGGACCTGGGCCTGGGCCACCTCCCTCGCTTTTTTGGAACTGCGACAACCTGCCTCCTCTCTCCCCACTCACAGGTGGTGACAGCTGCCACCCAGAGCCTTCAGGTACCACGACCCCCCTCCCGAGCCCCAGCTTCAGTGGGAGGAGCAGAGAGCATCAGAGGTCCTGCCAGCTCCCCCCAGCTGCATCCTGGGAGGAGGTTCTTGGGGTGGGATAGGCTTCCTAAAAGCTTCAGGAAGCAGGCACTGAGGCAGGCCGAGTGGCATTGGGGGGCTGCCTTATGTCCAGTCAGCTGTGGCCTCTGTTTGCAGGAGATCCTGAAGGAATGTGTCGCTCCCCACATGGCTGACATCGGCTCTGTGACCTCCTCAGGTTCAGGCCCTGCGCAGTGTGTCGCAAAGATGTTCAGGTGAGAACATACGTCTGAGGTAAGAAGGTATAAGGTATCTTGTAGGAAGTTCCTCACAATGAGAAATCTCTGCTTGTCACTTCCTCGGCCATGCGCACTGTGCCAGAGCAGCTGCTGTGATTCCAGTACCAACCACGTGCCAGGTGCCAGAGTGTGGTGCTGATGAGTGCGGACTGTCAGGCCAGTCCCCTGGGGCATGTTCCTCTACCCCAATACCCCAGGGTCATCATCAGTTAAAAGAGACTAACGCAGCCCTGGCTGGTGTAGCTCAGTGGATTGAGTTTCGGCCTGAGAACCAAGGGTCGCCAGTTCAATTCCCAGTCAGGGTACATGCCTGGGTTGTGGACCAGGTTCCCAGCAGGGGGCATGTAGGAGGTAACCACACATTGATATTTCTCTCCCTCTCTTTCTCCCTTCCCCACTGTAAAAATAGGTAAACAAAAAAAAATTTTTTTAAAAAGGACTAACGCAGGTGAGGATTAAATGAGGTGACTGTGTAAAGTGCTCAGAACAGTACCTGGTACACAGTGAGGCTCTCAGGACAACTAGTAGTCCTGGTCCTAGGAGACAGGCATTGACCCCATCTTATAGATGGACAAGCTGAGGTCACCCAACTAGTAAGTGTCAGCCTGGCTGCAGAGCCCACTCTTAATCATGTGCTGACATGCTCTCCACACCTCCAAGAAGAGCCATTGACGAACATGGCCACTGACCACCCTCACCCTCCTGGTGGGCAGTGTGGAGCCTTGGAGCACCAAGCATACCAAGTGGTCCCAAGAAAGGGGCTAGGATCCTTGGTGTCTCTGCTCAGCGCCAGGGTGTGTGCTTTCAGTACTACGCCTCGTGAGGAAATGGGCCCATTTCCTATGGACATATCTGGAATGAAGTTTTAGGAAAACAAGAATAGAGCTGCACCAACCCTAGCCCATTCCTTTCCCCACTCTGACCCCTATTGGCAATTCTTGCTTAAAGTCTCCAGGGGGCTAGAGTGTGGGAGATGGAACGGACCAGGGTGCGCACATGCTGGACGGGACTGGCAGCTGGGCCAGCCATCTCTAGTGCAGCTTCCCCATTCTGCTTAGACTACCTGTTCTTACCCTGTCTTCCCACGCTGGGTCAGGCCAAGAGAGCATGGGGCAGTGACAAAGCAGATAACCCTCACAGGTTATTTCATCTCTTGAGTTTCACCCTCTGAGGATTGAACAAATAACCTACCTCACACGTTTAAGTGTGAGAGTTACATAAATTAAACTCTTAGTATGGGGAGCAGTGTGGGCACTCCAGAAATGCTAGTTCACCCCTTGGCCTTTCCTGGGGCCCTGCCCTCAGTGGCCGGCTGGCAGTCTGTAGCTCATGGTAGCAGCATCGACTTCCTGGTTGGGGCTGGGGCATGGCCGTGGCCCTGACAGCCTGCTCCCTTGGCAGGGCAGTGGAGGAGGGCCTGACGTACAAATTCCATGCGGCCTGGAGCTCCGTGTTGCAGCTTCTGTGTGTCTTCTTCGAGGTGTGTGGAAGGCAGGCCCATCCTGTGATGAAGAAGGTGAGTTGGGGCTGCTGAGGCCAGGGCAGGAAGTGGCACTTGGATTTTAGACTGTGGGCTCCTAGAAGGGGACTGTGTCTGTTATCTGTGCCCTTCAACTCTGCCTACCGCCACAGTGCTCATAGCAGGTGTCCAGTACTGTGTCTCTGGGAAGGCGACCAGGCCATCGTGGGAGGAGCAGGAAGAGGGGCAGGATCCCAGCCCCCTCATCTGCTCACTAGTGTTGACTGGAGTTGATGGTTTTGAATAGGGAACCAGTATGATTCTTTCACCGTACCTGGATCTTCTAATTTTTAATTATCTACATTTTCTGTAACGAATGAGTGTATGTTTCAATCAGCCTTAGGTGTCAGGGAGATGACTGCAGCCCAGAGTGAACCATCTAAGGGTCAGGGGTCAGTTTAGGGAGAGCGTGGGACCTGAGGACAGACCCCAGAGGCTTCATTGGTAGGCCTCGTGGTGCCTCCCTTGCTGACAACCCCTCTCCCGTTCACTGGGGTGGCAGGCCTCCAGGGGGCCAGACCTGGGCTCAGGAGGTGAGGTTGGCAGACCTGACTTTCTGCGAGAGGTGCTTGAGGAGTGAAGCTTGGGGAGAGGTCTGGGGACTGTGCGGAGCCAGAGGGTGCAGCTTCTTGAGGGGCAGCCACTTCTCAGTGCCTGTCCATTTGCTACTGGTCACACACAGATCTGCCTTTGCCAGACTTGCAGTTTTCAAGGTAAACTAGAAACTTACATTTGTATATAAAGTCTCCTGATTTTTATATGTTTCTAAGGAATACAGAATTTTTCTTTTTAATCCTGGGGCATTGGGGAGAGGTGAAACGCATCAGTGGGTTACATTTGGTTACTAGTTTGTGACCTCTGACCCAGAGCTGAACCTGGGCACACGCTCCTGACCTCATCATCCTGAGCCTTTGGCTCAGACTCAGCCATGGGTGCTCGCTCTGAGTGATGTATAATCTCTCATCTCTTTGCTCCAGTGTCTCCAGTCCCTGTGTGACCTGCGCCTCTCCCCTCATTTCCCCCACACGGCAGCTCTGGATAAGGCAGTGGGGGCTGCGGTGGCCAGCATGGGGCCTGAGGTGGTTTTACAGGCTGTGCCTCTGGAAATTGATGGCTCTGAGTAAGTGCGACCCTGGTTGGCTTCCGTACGAGCCCCAGAAGGGTCACATGGCTTATTCTCCCCCAGAAGGGTATCCACTCCTTTGGGTGAAGTCTCCGTGTGCCATGTGGGGGTCAGCGAGAAAAGCCAGAGCAGAGCTTGGCGTGCTCCCCAGCTCAGCAGGGGATGGATGCACTGTTGGGTATGCTGCCCTCCGGGCTGTCACCTCTTCCTCACTGGGCCTTTCCTGCCTCTTCCCAGAACAACTCTGGATTTCCCACGGAGCTGGCTGCTGCCCGTCATCCGAGATCACGTTCGGGAAACTCGACTTGGTTTCTTTACTGCCTACTTCCTGCCCCTGGCTACCACCCTGAAGGGCAAAGGTATGAGGCCTACCACAGTCCTGGGGCTCAGCTGGAAGGGGTCAGGAAAGGCTCCTAGTCCAGCACCCCAGTCTTAGGACATTTGGCAGCCTCCCTCTGTCAAACAGGTGGTCAGCCAGTGCTCGAGAGCCTCAGTGGGGCTGTCCCTCCCCTCTGCCTGTGGCAGGCAGACACTGGCCTCCTTTCCCACTAAGAAAGTAATCACACAGGCACACAGTGATTTACACGTATGCAGAGATGTTCCTAGCAAAAATGCTAGCACAACCCCACATCTGTCAGTGGGTTTCAGTGAAGCTCGTGGTGGTGAAGCCCACTGTGGAGCACAGTGTGGCCGTTACAGAGGAGGAGGCCTTATGGGGGCGTGTGCAGCAGAGGGTGAGTTGAACAGATTAGATTCAGATCTCAGCCCCTCCGGTTTGTTCACTTTGGGCAAATTTATTCAATTCCTTTGAGTCTGCTCTTCGTCCGTAAAATGAGGATGGTAATTGCTACATGAGGGTTAAATGAAATAATCATCAAAGGCCTTATACAGCCTGGTACATAGAAATCACTTCATAAATGTTACCAACTTAATTTTAATTGTCAAGTAAAACAAGATGTCAGAACAACACAGGTGTAGTACAGTCCTGTTTCTCTTCTTCAGTGTGTGTGTTTGTTTAAAGCATTGCAAGTCAGAAGAGATGGCGGCATTCCCTGGGGGAGTATGGTTATGGGGAGACGGTGCTTTCTGTTTTATGCAGATCTTTCTCGGTTTTTAGAAGGAACAGTTTCAGTGGGGAGGAGGGAATCACTAATATTGTCCTCATCGCTGGGCTTTTGGTTTGGATGAAAATGAGGCCTGGTGGCTGGGAGGGTGCCCTGGGTCACATTGTGCCCTCCCTCACACTCCAGCAATGGACTTGGCCCAGGAGGGCAGCATGGTGGAGTCCAAGATCTATGACACGCTGCAGTGGCAGGTGAGGGGTCACTTCCAAAGACGTGGGTTGGGCGGTGCAGGGGTGTGAGATGCTGGATGTCATTCTCCTTTACCGTTTCCTCCCTCCCCAGATCTGGACCCTCCTGCCTGGGTTCTGCACGAGGCCCACAGATGTGGCCGCCTCCTTTAAAGGGCTGGCACGGACGCTGGGCACAGCCATCAGCGAGCGCCCAGACCTGAGGGTCACGGTGTGCCAGGCCCTGCGCACTCTCATCACCAGAGGCTGTGAGGCCGGTGCGTGTGGGCTTGGGCCGGGGGCTGGAGAGAGGATGGCTGGGATGGCACGAGTCCCCTCACCCCACCTCCTGGCCTGCTGAGGCAAGGACCTGAGGCTTCTGCTGGGGACCCAAGGGTGCCGAAAACTGCCCCTTCCTCCCTTTACTCCCAGTGCACCGACAGCTGGGGAGTTACCAGTCAGCATGGAAGGGTTTCAGTGCTGCCATGCTGGGAACCGGGGGGAGCACAGCCCATGGTGGCACCTAGTTCTCTTTGCCCTGGCCTCAGCATCTCCTATTTCGTAGAAGCCCCACATCCGTGGTGCTGCCACGGGTCCTCCAAAAGGATGCCTCTGGGCTACAGCCTGCAGTGTCATCTCCTGCCCTTTTCATGCAAACTTTGGTCCTCCTGCCAGAGGCTGACCGTGCCGAAGTGAGCCGTTTTGCCAAGAACTTTCTGCCAATTCTCTTCAACCTATATGGGCAGCCTGTGGCAGCTGGGGACACCCCAGCCCCTCGCCGGGCTGTGCTGGAAACCATCAAAACTTACCTCACCATTACCGAACCTCAGGTGAGCTGGTAAATGGGAAGAATGCTCTCAGGTGGTGAGGGTTGGGTCAGGTGTACTAGAAAGGCCCAGGCCCAACTCACCAGGGCTCACTTGCGAGTGTGCCATCTGGAGAGCAGGGGACCAGATGCCATTGGTGGTGGCTGGGCTTGGGCCTGAGGCTTCTGAATGGGAGTGGGAGCAGGTGTGGGTCTGTGACCTGCCACTCTCTGTCCCTCCCTTCAACAACACCCCCTCCTCCCTTGGGGCTGCCAGCTGGTGAATGGTTTCCTGGAAAAAGCCAGTGAGAAGGTGCTCGAGTCTGCCAGCTCCGACTTCACCAGGTAAAATGCTGCACTTGCGCTGGGACAGCCGAGAAAGGAAGCTAGAGAGTGTGTCTAGCAGAAGTCTGTGGGTTCTCCCTGGAATAATATAGGAAAGGCTTGAGATCCTGACTGTTCAGCTCTACTGGGAGGCCTGACCACCTTCTCCCTGAAGTGGCAGTACAGCCTTCTAGGGAAGGATGAGGGCCCTGGAGACTCACTGTCCGGGCTCAGATCCCACGGGCTGTGTGGCCTTGGACAAGTTACTTGCCCGCTCTTTGCCTTTGTGTCCTCAGTCTGTATGATGGACATGCTCACAGTGGCTGCAGCAGTGTTGCTGTGAGAACTGAAGGGGTTGACCCTGGTAAAGCACCTGGAGCAGTGCCTGGTACCTGATGAATACTCAGTTAGGTGTGAGCTATGATTATCGTTCACAGGCTCTTTGCAGGCTCCTTGTCCTCATCCTGCCTTCTCCCACCTGCCACTCACCCGGTAGATATAAAGATAGTTAATCTGTGCCCTCCTCCAGCCCTCACTAAGCTCCTCCTTGGTCTCCTGGCCTTGAGCAGATTGTCTGTCCTGGACCTGGTTGTGGCCTTGGCCCCCCACGCTGACGAAGCTGCCATCAGCAAGCTGTACTCCACCATCCGGCCCTACCTGGAGGTGAGCCCTGGGGCTGGGAGCCCCATGCAGCCACACCTGAGGGAGGAGTGGGCACCTTGGCAGTGTGGGGCCTATCTTTCCTTCATCCTTTGCTGCTACCCAAGGTCAGGTCTTCATCTGCTTTCTCGTAGTGTGCTTACCCTTTGTACCCTCTCTAGCCTGTCTGTCACATTGATGCCAAAGTGACTAAAATGCACAGCTGTGCTCAGGCCTCACCTGCCGAGGTAGCTCCGGTAGAAATGAGGCCTTCCTCCTTTGCCCGCATTGCTCACTGGGCCATCCCTGTCCAGCCTGGTCTTCTGTCTACTTACTCTCCCACTGCCCGGTCCCCCTCAACTGCCACCACTCTGGCCTCATTAAACTGTTTCAAGAGTTCCAGATATAATGGGCCTCTTCTGTGCCTTTGCACCTGCTAGGTCCTTTGCTGATATGCTGTGGCTAGTCACCAGGCAAAACTCAGGCCAGCAGTGACTCCCTGAAAGCTGTCACCACTGCGACAGTTTAATAAGCAGTTGCTCAACAGTGTGAGAAGTGCTCCAGGGTGGAACATGCAGGCAGACCCAGAAGTCCAGGGCAGGGCCACCTGACCTCAGGAGAGGTATCCCAGTGGAGTGACAAAGAATGCCTTTGCAGCAGTAAGGGGTTAGGCACAGAAGGAGAGACAGTAGAAAGATGAGCAGGCACAACAGGCCTGGTGCATAACAGGCACTGCGAGTTCCTGCAGCTTGTGTCAGTGTTTCTTAGAGGCGGGTCAGTGGAATGGATTGGAAGGCTGGGTTGGCTTGTCTGCCTGCAGCATCTCCATGTGGCACAGACTTAGCCTCTTTTTAAAAAAAATTTTTTAGCCCTGGCTGGTGTAGCTCAGTGGATTGAGCATCGGCCTGTGAACTGAAGGATCACCGGTTCAATTCCCAGTCAGGGCACATGCCTGGGTTGCAGGCCAGGTCCCCAGTAAGGGCCACATGAGAGGCAACCACGCATTGATGTTTCTCTCCTTCTCTTTCTCCCTCCCTTCCCCTCTCTCTAAAAGTAAATAAATAAAATCTTTAAAAAAAAAAATTTTTTTTAAAGATTTTATTTTTTTGGAGAGAGGGGAAGGGAGGGAGAAAGATGGAGAGAAACACTGATCAGTTGCCTCTTGCATTCCTCCACCTGGGGACCTGGCCTGTAACACAGGCATGCACCCTGACTGGAATCAAACTAACGACCTTTTGGTTCATAGGCCGGAGCTCAGCCCACTGAGCCCTTCCACACCAGCCAGGGCCAGAGTTATCTGCCTCTCGGTGTCCATACACTGCTGGCCCTCTTGTCAGACCCCATGAGCTCCAGAGTCAAGGCCAGCTTCTTTGAGTCCCCTCCAGTGCTGGCCTCCATTAATGGTGACTGCTCTGCGAGTGTCATCAGGTGGGTGGTGGACCTCTAGCCACCTCTCTTCACCTACCCCTGTCCCCTGTGTGCCCTTCTAGAGCAAGGCCCATGGGGTACAGAAGAAGGCCTACCGTGTGCTGGAGGAGGTGTGTGCCTGCCCCCAGGGCCCCGGGGCCTACTTCGTGCAGAGCCACCTGGATGACCTGAAGAAGACCCTGCTGGACTCACTGCGAACCACTTCCTCTCCTGCCAAGAGGGTGAGGACTCCAGGGGCAGCCCCGCTCTGCCTAAGGGAGGACAGGTGACACCAGGAGAGGACCATTGTGGAGATACTCCGTAGGCTTCAGGGGCTAGGATGGCCTTGAGAGGTCCTGACCATTATCCCTCCTGTCCTGCAGCCCCGTTTGAAGTGCCTTATACATATTGTGAAGAAGCTCACAGCTGAGCATGAGGAGTTCATCACTGCCCTTGTGCCAGAGGTTAGGGGTGCAAGAGAGGGGTGTATGTATGTTTTGGGGATTCCTTGGAGTATGGCTTATAAGGGCCTGTTGAGATCAGGGGAGCACAATATTGGGGCTGGGGGTGGACTCAATTCACTGCCTGGGAGAGGAGGTACCCCCAGGGTGGCCAGCTCAGAAGGATGAGCTTATGGGATTGTCTGGGCAGGTGATCCTGTGTACCAAGGAGGTGTCAGTGGGCGCTCGGAAAAATGCCTTCGCCCTGTTGGTGGAGATGGGCCACGCTTTCCTTCGGTTTGGCCCGAGCCAGGAAGGTGAGGCCTGGGTGATGTAGGGCTGGGGTGGATGCTCTACTCCCAGGCCTGGGGAGTACCCTGTAAAACTACTGGCTCTGGACCTGGACAGGCTGCCCCTGTCCGGCTGGCATCCCCCTCCCTGGTGGGCCTGAGATGCAGCGTGTGGGCTGGGCTCTGCCCCGGTGCAACTTGTCCTGCCCTCTGCCCTCCCAGAGGCCCTGCAGCGCTACCTCGTCCTGATCTACCCCGGCCTCGTGGGTGCTGTCACCATGGTCAGCTGCAGTATCCTGGCGCTGACCCACCTCCTTTTCGAGTTTAAAGGTAAATGCTGTTTCTTGAAGGCTTGGGAAGCCTGCCTTTAAGAGTAGGAAAATGTCCAGGAAGTTAGAACAGGGTGGCTTCCAGATAGGGGAAAGGTCAAGAGAGGGTGGAAGAAAAGCTAGAACTAAGCCTGGCCACCTCCCTTCTCCGCTGCTGCCCAGCGCAGCCCTCCCCACGCCCCATAGCTGCCTCCCATCCCATTCTCAGAGTGGGTCAGAGGAGGTGGGTCTCCCACCCACTGTCGGTCCTGGTTCTCCTTACCAGCAAGTTTATGATCCTCTTGGAACCTGAGTCTTAACCTCTGAAATGGGAGAAAAAAGCAGCACCTCCTCCTGGGGTGGCTGAAGGACCAGAGGAGACACTCCATGTAAAGTGATGAGCACCAGACCAGGCACACAGAAATCCCCAGTGTTAGCTCTTACCCTGTGACCTGGCAGGGTCTCGGGTCTGGGTGGGGTCTGGGCCTCTCGGACAGTGGCCCTTTGGCCACCACAGGTCTGATGGGGACCAGCACGATGGAGCAGCTGCTGGAGAACGTGTGCCTGCTCCTGGCCTCCCGCACCCGTGACGTCGTCAAATCAGCGCTGGGCTTCATCAAGGTGGCCGTGGTTGTCATGGATGTGGCCCACCTGGCCAAGCATGTGCAGCTGGTGGTAAGTGCCCCTTTCCATTCTGCGAGTGGCAACGTGGCCTCTGGGCTGCCATCCTGGAACCAGTGAACTTCAAGGCCAGCAAGTTGCAAACATTTTTTTAGCTACACGCTATCTTGTGCGTCAGAAGGTCATGCAGGAGCCCTGGAAGAAACCAGTAGGGGAGGGCCAGCCTGGTGGAGGAAGGGGCAGTGCCCGGGCTGCTTCTTGTCCCCCCCACCTCAGTAGAAGCAAGGGCTCTACAGGGCAAAGGCCAGTGGATAGGGCCATCCCTCATTTTGTAGATGAGGAAACTGAGGCCAGAGATTGCCCCAGGTCACAGTGCTGGAGGCAACAGCCCTGGGAACAGAACCCAAAGCTCAGGAGTAAAACTCTGAGCTCCTCCCCGGCAGGGTCCTCATCTCTCTCTCTCCCTCTCTCTCCCTCTCTCTGCCTCTTGCATTCTGACCTTCTGGGTTTGAGGATGCTCCTCTGGAAACCCCTGCTAGGCTGCAGGAGGGCCTGCAGAGCCCTCTGGTATTGGGTCCCCTTGCCCCTCCTGCTGAGCCTAAGGCATGTAGCAAGCTGCATCTTTCAGACCCTCTTGCTGCAGTGCCCACTGCCTCAGTTTCCCTCTACCTGCTGGATGGAGTTGCATCAGACCTTGGTGGGGGAGGGGAGATGGGGGCGGGTCTTGCTTGTCATCTTTGTTTCTGGCCTTGGGTTTAGGCAAGAAGGGGCAGATGAGAGTCAGAATAGCCTGCCCCCAACCTGCAAAAGCCTGCCGCCTAACTGGAGACCAAAGATAGGAGAACAGCCAGAGCAGGGATCTATTCTGGAGATATGAGAATTGATAAAAGCCCATCAAAGGATTGATGGGGCTCTATCCCCCAGCCCCACTGAGAAACATTGTAGATAATGTTTGCCACTCATGCATTTCCCAAACCAGGCGAGAGGAACCTGGTGGTGGTGGGGCAGAGTATGGGCCATGGAATTAGGTAGATCTGGGCTAACTCCTTTCTCTGTGGCCACTTGGCAGCACTTAACCCTCTCTTTCCCCAGTCTTCTTGTGTGTAAATTGGGGATGATGATAATATCTGCTTCACAGGGTTGTTCTAAGGATTCACTGAGACAATGCGTGTGAGGGTTCAAAGGACTCTTAGCGCTGTGATCTGGGCATTGTGGTCAGGGGTCATCACAAAGGAGGGTTTAGGGGAAGGGGGGGCTGCCCAGACTCTGGAGCCTGTGTGGACCAAGGGCTGAGCCAGGACAGGGCCACATTTGCCCTTACCTCTTAGCCAGACTTGGTCCCTGCATGTCCCTATTCTGGATAGCAGAGCAGGGGCAGGCAGGGTGGGGGACACCCTCCCCCTGAGACCCTGGTGCCCCGCCCTGCAGATGGAAGCCATTGGGAAGCTCTCAGACGACATGCGGCGGCACTTCCGCATGAAGCTTCGGAACCTGTTCACCAAGTTCATCCGCAAGTTTGGGTCTGTGCACTGAATGGGGTGAGCGGGGAGGGTGGTCAGGGGAGGAGTTGAGGGGTTTTCATCCCACTAGGAACCCTGCAGAGAAGGGGCTGGGCTGGGAGGCCAGTCTCTTCCCTGTGGCTGGAAGGGCTCTGGCTGGACACCTGCTACTTCTGGGTGGCCGGCTCTGACCGAGGCACCTTGCCTGCCCTTCGCTGCCCCCTCAGGTTCGAGCTGGTGAAGGGGCTGCTGCCTGAGGAGTACCACAAAGTCCTGGCCAACATCCGGAAAGCCGAGGCCCGGGCCAAGAGGCACCGTGCTCTGAACCAGGTTGCTGAGGAAGAGGAGGAAGAGGAGCCCGCCCAGGGCAAAGGTGACAGGTGAGACCCAAGATGGGGCCTTGGTGGTGTGGTCTTCATCAAGCCAAAGCCTGCCCAGACAGTGTCCAGCTGCCTCTGCCTGTCCTGGGAATGCCCTGACTTGGGGCTTCTTTCTCTTTAGCATCGAGGAGATTTTGGCAGACTCCGAAGACGAGGAAAATGAAGAGGAGGAAAGGAGCCGGGGCAAGGAGCAGCGGAGGCTGGCCCGGCAGAAGGGCCGGGCCTGGCTGAAGGAGGGTGGCGGGGACGAGCCCCTCAACTTCCTGGACCCCAAGGTGGCCCAGCGAGTCCTAGGTAAGCAAGAAGTAGCTGGCCCATGAGCTCAGAAAAGAGGCTTGCCTGGGTGCCAGATTCAGGGTGGGGGGTAATGGTGACTTCCACGAAGGCCAGTGTGCACCCCTCACCCTGACACACGCACACTGTTGTGCTGTGGGCTCCAGGGCACAGACCTGGCCTGGTCAGCTGTGGTGAGGTCTGCGTGGGTGAGGGCTGGCCTGCCACCTCCTCACGCCCTGTTCTCTCATGCCAGCCACACAGCCTGGGGCCGGGCGGGGCAAGAGGAGGGCCCACGGCTTCAAAGTGAGCGCTGACGGCCGGCTGGTCATCCGGGAGGAAGAGGACACCGCCACCAAGACGGGGGACGAGGAGGGCACTGAAGGTGGGGGCGCCTGCCCACTCTGGGAGTGCAGCGGCACTCACTCATTCCTTCATTCGCTCCTTTGTTCGTTCACCCGTTCATTCAGACCGTTTGTCGTGGGAGCAGAGGTGGTAACAGCTTGTATCTAAAGCAACGCTCTGAAACTTGCTGAGTTTCTCAAACTTTTTTGACCACATTAGGAGATCTTTTTGTGTTGTAGTGCAGCCATTTATACAATTCTATAATTCAGACAAAGCTTTCAAAACGCAGTACTTCCCCTTACCATGTGTGATACAGTCTGTTGGTCTCTCTTCTCTTCTGCTCTGTTTCTTCTCTTCCTTCTTTTTTTTTCTGCCAAAGCGTACACTTGGCTGAGGCCCAGGATCTCACTGAGAGGTAGAAAGAGGCGGACTTGGGCACTCCCAAGCCTCTGATTCCATTGTACTCTGTGGTCCAGGAGCCGCTCAGGTGTAAGACCCCTGAGTATTGTTTTATCTTCCTGCTCCCTCTCTGCACACATCATCCATTAGATCATAAAAGCTTAGGTCTTCTAAAGTAGATCTGTCTTCCCCCCTTTTTTTCGTTCCCACTGCCATCATCCCTGGGCCCTTGGCTCACGGCAGCCTCCTTAGCAGTGCTCTCCCTGCCCCTGCCCCACGAGCTGTTTGAGTGTGGACCAAAGTGGGTACAGTACCAACACCTGCCACAGAGGGATGCTGTGACGATGAAATGGGTAACCTGAGCAGCACTGTGTGCAGGGGTAATGTGATGACACTGTTTCCCCCTGTGGCCTTGTCGCAGCTCCCCTCTCACTCTTGGTAATTCCCGTTTCTCTCTCCCTTCTTGAGCATGTATCCCGGTGCTAAAAATGCCCTCCCCTCTCCTTCCTTCCAAAACCCTCCCCAATCTTTATGGTCCAGCTCCAGTCCTTCTTTGTAGTCTTTCCATGGCCCTTCAGCCTTCAGGCCTTGTTCCCTCAAGTCCAGGGACTGCCCAGTCTTCATCATGTAACCACGTGTTCTCTTGTGAAGTCACTTGATTGCTGATTGACTTTGTTTGAGTTTGTCTTCCCTCGAATTGGTCAGTTTCATCCTTTTAAAAAAAATATACTGATAGCTTTTTAAAAAGCATGGTAAAATACACATAACGTAAAGTTTACCATCTGAACCATACGGTTCAGTGGTGTTCAGTTTATTCACATTAATGTACAACCAATCCCCAGAACTTTTTCGTCTTACAAAACTGAAGCTCTATATTCATTGAACAGCTCCCCACGTCCTCTCCCCCGAGCCCCGACAACCACCCTTCTACTTAGTGTCTGAACTTGAGTATGAATGGAATCAACATATGTCATACAAGTGGAATCACTCATTATCTGTCCTCCTACCACTGGCTTACTTCATGTAACGTGATGCTCTCAGAGTTCACCGATGTGCTAGCATGTGTCAGAATTTCCCCCTGTTTAAAGCCAGTCTCATTCTGTTGTGTGTGCCCCCCATTTTGTGTATCTGCTCATCTGTTGGGCTCTTGGGTTGCTTCCACTTTCTGACCTTTGTGAATAATGCTGCTGTGAACATGAACGTACAAATATCTCTTCAAGACCGCACTTCAGTTGGAGTACATGCCCAGAAGTGAAATTGCTGGATCATATCACAACACGCAACTCTGTGCTTAGTTTTTGAGGAACCGCCACACTGCTTTCCCCAACAGCTGGACCGTTTCCCATCCCCGCCCGCAGGGCACACGGGTTCCAGTTTCTCTGCGTCCCTGTCAACACTTGTTATTTTCCGGTTTTTTGGTGCTAGCCATGCTAATCGTTGTAAGGTGGTTTCTCATGGTGGTTTCGATTTGCGTTTCCTTAATGATTAGTGATGGTCAGCATCTCTTATGTTCTTTGTACGCTTGGGTGTCTTTTTGAAGAAATGTCCACTCAGGTCCTTTTGCCCATTTTTTAACTGGGGTGTCTGTTTTCCGTTGTGGAGTTGTAGAGGTTCTTTATATGTTTGGCTCCTAACCCTTTATCAGATTTATGATTTGCAAATATTTTCTCCCATTCTGTAGTTGCTTCTTAGTCGGTTGATGTGTCCTTTGATACACAGAAGCTTTTAAACTTTAATGCAGTCCAGTTTCTTAATGTAGAATGGATTTGTTGGTTCATACTTTCTTATATCCCCACAGAATGCCCAGCAGGTACAGGGCAAAAAAAAGTTCTCAGGTAGGAGAACAAAACGGTGCTCCCAGCAGAGTCGAGTCCGTGGGGCTGCAGGAGTGCCTGGCTCCCTGGAAATTTGGGGCTTTCTTGTTAGAGTTGCAGAGAAAGCTGTAGTTACCTCAGAAGCACGATCACCTCTCCCTGAAAGGGCTCTTGTCCCTGGGACCAAGCATGGGAAGGAGAAAGTGTCAGTGTTCAGGGGTCTCGCCTCCCACAGAAGGACAGGATTTCTGGGGCTGGAGGTCACAGCTCCCTCAGCCCGATGAGCCAGGAGGAGGCAGGATGAAATCTGGGGGGGCTTTGGGGAAATGAGGCCTCTCTGAGTGCTCACAGGCTGCTCTTCCTTTTGGCTCCAGGGGAGGATGAAGAGATGGCTGACCTGATGGAAGACCTGGGCGTCAGGAATGTGAGTGACTCCTGCTGGTGGAGGGTCAGGGCCCTCAGACCTAAGTCTTGGGCCCGACAACTTCTCACTACCTCACCTGTGCTGCTGCTCCCTGACTGCTCCATAGAGCGTCAGGGATGTGCACTGCAGGCTGCCCATGGGCGGTGGGTGCGTGTACTGGGGGCAGGGGCCGTGTCACGGCCGACCTCTGCCAGTGAATGTTCCTCAGAGTAGGGGTCGGAAGCGCCCCCGCCTGGGGATCCCTGGGTACCTTGAGCCCCAGGAATCTGCAGTTTGGAGAGGCTTCCCAGGCACTGTGGCACAGACCACAGTGTGGCAGCCAACCCTTTGACAGGAGGTCTCCTGCACCGTGTTCCTCTACCCGGCCTGGTTGTCATTCTCTAGGCTCAGACACCCCAGGGGGCTGGGCTGACTGCTGCCAGACCCACCTCTCCCGCTTGGAGCGCCTAACATGGTGCTGGCCTATACTAAGTGCTGGGTCAGTTCTGTTGGATATAATCAGGCGAGGTGATTTGTCTCGTTGCTCCGCGCTCATGGCTCCTAGGACAGCAGCATTGTGGAGGGGCTGTTATGACTGGTGTGAGCAAGGGTCTCCCACCTTCCTGAGAGCTCCCAGGCCACCGGAAGTTGGTCCTGTGCCGTGGGTTCCCCAAAGTCTTGTGCTTAGTAGGGGATCAGTGTCTGTTTGACTCCTAGGGAGGCTGGAGTGGAGTTCATATAACGCTGTTCTCTCCAAAGAGGCTGGGGATCGCATTGACCCTGCTAGGAAGGCAGGCTCGGCTGAGGTCGAGGTATCCAGATGGGCACTTGTAGTCCTGTGGGAAGACTTCAGTGTGGAGAGGCAGAGCAGCGGAGCAGCTGAGACAAGCTCAGCAGTGGGGACCTGAGCCGTAAGCTTGCTTCTGCACTGCCTAGCTGTGTAATCTTGGACAGTTACCTGCCCTCTCTGAACCTTAGTGTCCTCATGTGTAAGGAGGCGATCAGATGCTTGGCAGAGGACCTTTCCTGCTAATGCAGGTTATGACAGCTTGTACTGTTACCATTAGTGAAGATGATCACATCCCCTTGTTCATGAACCTTGCTTACCCTTTTATAGAAAAAACACCAGAAGCTTAAGCGTCAGAAAGAGGCTGATGATGAGGAGCTGGAGATGCCCCCTCAGTACCAAGGTGAGGCTTCCACTCTTCTGTCTTGGAATTTCTGTTCTGTCTCCTGTGTTAGGCAGGGTTTGTTGCAGGCAGAGCCGCGAGCTTGCGTGGCCTGGTTGCACTCAGTTGGTATCAGCCCAGATTGGCTGCTACGTCCTCCTGAGGCAGCGCTGTAGGATTCCATCCACAGCTGTGTCAAAGTGCAGGCTGGGAATGACACTGATCTGGAAAGTGTCTTGATCTGCTTAAGCCACAGTTTTCATGTCTGTATGGTGGGCTGAGCTGCTGTTCTGTCTCACAGTGTCGGTGTGAAACCCGAACGACAGAAAGCCTCACACTATGTACAATGAGAATGGTGCCTCATTCTACAGATGAGCTTAGGAGGCTCCAGAAAGTTAAGAGACTTACTTGACGTTGGAGCTGGGGGTTGAACCCAAGTCTTTCTGACTTCAAAGCCTGGGTTCTTTCTCCTAGAACAAATGGGGCAGATTGAGCATTTAAAACTGGAGGAAAGTTTATGTTATGGGAGAATACATGTTCCCAGAGGTCACTGGTAGGTCTCTGGAGTCGAGTCAGTCTGAGGAACCCAGTAGTCTTTCAAGTCAGTGGACAGTCCTGCTGAGAAAGATCTTTGTCCTTGGTTGTTGGAGGACGGCCAGATTCCTGGCCAGGACCCCTCTCCCCAGCAGCTCTCCAAAGAGAAGGTGCCCATCGTCTTCTCCCAGGAAAAGGCTGTGCTGGCTTTGTCTGACTGTTGGCCTCTGTGTTCTTCCTCTAGCTGGAGGCTCTGGCATCCATCGCCCTGTGGGCAAGAAGACTACACCTGGGGCTGAATACAAGGCCAAGGTAAAAGCTGTCTGTGGGGGCAAGGGGTCTCCTGGCATTGTCTGGGAAAGGGTGGGAAGCTGTGCCCATCCCTGTCCTGGGACCGGGCACCTTTGTGAAGCTAGACTCGGGAGCACACTGAGGTCTTGTTAGTGTCAGAAGTCCAGGCCTCTGTTGATTGGCCGTCCAGAGCCGCAGAAAGTCTTTGGTGCCGCCTAAGGCAGAGGATGAAGGGCAGGAAGGATGCGGGGTCTGTCGAGTCAGGGAAGGGATGGAAGGGGAACCCCACACTCCTAGCTGACTCTGTTTCTCTGAGCAGAAGGCAAAGGGCGACGTGAAGAAGAAAGGTCGGCTCGACCCCTACGCCTACATCCCCCTCAGCAGAACCAAGCTCAGCCACAGGTATGGTGCTGCGGGGGGCAGGGACTTGTGTTCTCATTGAACTCTCAACTCAATTGCTCACACCTCTTCCAGTTTCTTATTTTTACTTTTTAACTTGACCAATCATGTAGTTGGTACCTACATGTATAGTTAACTGGAACTGCCCTTTTAAACGTGGGTGACGCACCGTCTACACAGATCGCGCCCCACCCGGTGCCGGGCAGCGCTCCCACTCCCGTTTCTGCTGGTGGTGCGGGGGCCATCTTTTGACATTACGGGAAAGTGGGCTGCCTGTTCTCAGTGAGATGTGACCCATCTGTTCCTTGTCCCTGCAGGAAGAAGGTGAAGCTGCAGGGACAGTTCAAAGGCCTAGTGAAAGCCTCCCGGCAGGGATCCCAGGTGGGACGCAAGCTCCGCAGAAAGGACCGTCGGCCCTGAGCCCCAGTCGACCCTGCTGCTCCATGGCAGAGCCTGGACTCAGAATGACTTGTTGGGACCAGGGCTTGGTTCCTAGAAACAGCCAGGATTTTGGAAGTTCCAAACAGGAATCATCTTCTAGAGATGTCCTTGGGACCTGGAGATGGGAATGTGGCCTCGGTGCCTCTGAGAAGGCCAGTGGGGCGTCTTTGCATTCTGCTCAGAGTGGCCATGTGCAGCAGAGGAGACGGCCTTCTATTTCCTGCAGCTGCTTGTAGCCATGTGGCATTCTCAGCTCGGCTGTCATGTAGGTGTGTGAGATTTGCTGTGACCAGACATAGAATAAACAGGCACCACCATGCATTGTCCCTAGAAACATTGTGTTTCATCATCTGCCCCCTTCAGGGACAAGAACAATATCTGGTCATTGGCATCAGTGTCTTGACCCCTTCCTCTCAATCCCAGGATCTAGTCTGGGGTGTAGCATGATAGCCCGAGGTCAGGCTCTGGATCTTGCTCAGGGACACCTACCTGTGTCATGAGGTCTCCCCTACTTCACCTTACGGTCCCAGTCAGAAGGTGACATTTGGGGCATCGGGAAAGGCAGCCAGTGCCCCAGGGCTGGTCCGTGGAGCTGTAGTTGATGACCAACGACTCAGCTGAGAAAGGGAGCTGCAGCACGGCTGCCCCTGGCCCAGGCTTCTCCCAGCCACTTTGTTCATTGATTCATCAGCGTTTAGGAGTCCCTCCACCTGCCGAGCACAGCCCCATCACTCACCTGTCTGATCCTCACATTCTGTTTCTAGACAGGTGCATCAAGTTCTGGTACAAAGAGCCATGTGATTCCTACTGCCCAAGCTTTGTTGGTCTGGAGCAGAGAAGGGAGTGGTACAGACCTCCCTTGCTCCTCAGGTCACTTGTCCATCAGCCCAGGGTTCCCTGTGCGTGTATGTCTTCCCAGCACGCATCAAGAAGCAAAGGACCAAGGGCTATTCCCTGTCCCAGAGTATGAGGAATTAAGCTTTGTCCCTGGGCATTTGGTCAGTAGCTTTCCACATCTCAGAATCTCCCCATTCGAGATGAGACCACGTAAACACTCCTTAATGATTTCCATTATGGCTTAATGCCCTTGGCTCTGATAATGCTCCCAGGAGACCCTGTGCACCGTTCCACTCATCCTCTGAGGGCACTCAAATCTTGTCTTAATCCACTGTCCCCAAATTAGGACATTTCCTCCTGATTTTGGGCTAGGAAGCTTAAAGGAACCGCATTTCGCCCAAAGGTGGCACTGTTTACATTCCTTGTGCACAGTCTGGAGCTTGGACAGCAGGCAAGAAAGGTGGTCCGTAGAGGTGGTATTAGAAATTTGCAAAGGTGTCCCCTT
This sequence comes from Macrotus californicus, assembly GCA_007922815.1. Lineage (NCBI taxonomy): Eukaryota > Metazoa > Chordata > Mammalia > Chiroptera > Phyllostomidae > Macrotus > Macrotus californicus. Next base: position 21,862 of record VMDR010003034.1, on the reverse strand, counting down.
TTGTCACACTTCTGGACACAAGGTGGGTCAAATTAAACCTATTCAGCCCTTTATAATATTTTTTTAACAGTTTATTTATTTATTTTTAGAGAGGGGGAAGAGGGAGAGAAACACTGATCGGTGGCCTCTTGTACACCCCCAACCAGGGACCTGGCCCACAACCCAGGCATGTGCCCTGACCAGGAACTGAACTTGGAACACTTTGGGGTGCGGGGCGATGCCCAACCCACTGAGCCACACCAGTCGGGCCAGCCCTTTACAATTTCTCTCCTCGGGGAATATAACTACAGGTAATAGGAGCTTCATGTAAGTAGGTAGGGGTGTGAGCCAGTTACCCAGTTTTTTTTTTATAGTTTATGCTATTACATGTGTCCTATATTTCTTCCCCTTTACCCCCTTCCACCCAACCCACCGTCCCACTTCCGTAGTCACTCCTCACACTGTTGTCCATGGGTCCCTCAATTGCCCAGCCTTGATGTCCTTAAAAAAAAGTTTGATGCCAACTTGTTTATTATAGCGTATTTTCTAAGAAGCTTTGTTTTCTTCCAAAGATGGGAGGGTCAGGTGACCAAGAAAGGTTGGTGTTAGTGATGTGCTGAACTGAATTTTGAAAGTAGACTTCAAACGCAAGAATATGTCCCATAAACTTCAGGTATTTGAAACATCTGTTACAAAAGGCAAAGCTGCTTTTGTTTCAACAGTGGGTGGCGGGGGAATCGGGAGTGTTCCACCCAAGGCTCATTCCACTGCGGGGCAACTACAATGGTTGAAGGCCTCCACCAAGAGCCAGATTTGCCGCTTTAATTTCCCTGTGCGTTTGGCAAAGTCAGACTCGGAGACTTCTTCCAGCGTTCCTTCCTGGCGTGCATCTTCTACTCGTTCTCAGCAAAGGCGGACAGAACACCCCACCTGACTGCACCAAAACAGCCACCCTTGTGTTGGTGGAGGGTTTGGTCAACCCTGGGGATTTGCAAAGGCACTTTGCTCACCACACGCTCGGACACAGGTGGGGCCGTTTCCGCCAACCCTGCCCCAGGCTCTGGGCAGCAGGCCTGGAGGGAGCTGCCCTCACAGTTCCTTCGGGCAGAGGCCGGCTGTGCGTCCGCTGCCTCACTTCAAGGCCGCCTCGGTCCATGTGCGTGATCGTGGCTTCGTCCGTATTGTTTGCAACATGCACGAAAATTGCTTAAGACATTCAAGTAGTCTCTGTTTTCATGCTTCTTGGTTACATATACTTCTTCAGAGAGTGACTAAGAAAATTAGAATGTATTCTCTATTTCACCATAGAGGTAATGAAGATTGACAGAACATTTGGGCAAAACAAAAAGTAAATGTAAAAAGGTTAGAACCCTTCCACCAAATTCTTCTGTTATTCCTAGTACATTTCATTCCTGTTTTACTTTTCTATACACGGGGCTTTTTTATATACAAAAAATAAGGATTTTGAAATGCAAGTTTATATTCTAAATTTGCATTTGACTCTCACAAAGTTTTTACCCTACCAGTGTACGCACTTCATGAACACTGTTTTCTTTTTTTAATATATTTTATTGATTATGCTATTACAGTTGTCCCATTTCCCCCCCTTGATTCCCATCTGCCCTGCATATCCCTCCCACCTGCATTCCCCCCCTTTAGTTCATGTCCATGGGTTGTACATATAAGTTCTTTGGCTTCTGCATTTCCTATACTTTTCTTAACTTCCCCGTCTATTTTGTGCCTACCTATTATGCTTCTTATTCCATGTACCTTTTCCCCACCTCTCCCCCTCTCCCCCTCTCCCCC